>VMDO01022594.1:0-33208 GCA_007922755.1 Pedetes capensis | reverse complement strand
AATACTATATAGTAAAAGATAGAGAAGACTTGGATGGGAAACTTAGATAGGAAGGGGGGAGGGGGGAAACATAGAGGAGGGTAAGGGGTAACCTATATGAATAATGCTTATCAAATTGCATATATGAAAATTGTCACAACGAAAAGCATGTCAAAATGACTCACATTATGATGTACATTAAAAATTTCTAATAAAAAAATAGTGTTTCTATACAGCCAAAGAAAATTATTAAAACTTAATAAACTTAAAAAAAAAAGAAAAAGAAAACCCTACGAGGGTCGCTATGAGTCGGACACAACTCGACGGCACCTAACAACAACAACAACGTGACCAAGATAGACATCAGAAAGATGTCTATCTGTGTTTTATCAACTATTCAAAGGCATTTGACTGTGTAGATCATAATAAATTATGGATAACACTGCAAAGAATGGGAATACCAGAGCACCTAATTGTACTCACAAGGAATTGTACATGGACCAGGAGGCAGTCGTTTGAAAAGAACAAGGAAACACTGCTTGGTTTAAAGTCGAGAAAGGTGTGAGTCAGGGATGTGTCCTTTCACCATATCTCTTCAGTTTCTATGCTGAGCAAATAATCCAAGAAGCTGGACTTTATGAGGAAGAACACGGCATCAAGATTGGAGGAAGACTCATTAACAACCTGTGTTATGCAGATGACACAACTCTGCTTGCTGAAAGTGAAGAGGTTTAAAACATTTACTGATGAAGATCAAAGATCATAGCCTTCAGTATGGGTCGCGACTAAACATCAACAAAACAAAAATCCTTACAACTGGGTCAGTACACAACTTTACAATAAATGGAGAAAAGATTGAGGTTGTCCATGATTTTGCTTTACTTGGTTCTACAATCAACACCCGTGGAAGCAGCAGTCAAAAAACCAAAAGATGCATTGCTTTGGGAAAAGCTGTGGCAAAAGATCTCTTTAAAGTATTGAAAAATAAAGATGTCACATTGAAGACGAAGGTGCACCTAACTCATGCCATGGTATTTTCAGTCGCATCAAATGGTTGTGAAAGCTAGACATTGAACAAGGGAAACAGGAGAAGAATTGATGCTTTTTGAATTATGGTGCTAGAGACAAATATTGCATATATCACGGACTGCCAAAAGAACCAACAGATCTGTCCTAGAAGAAGTACAACCAGAGTGCTCCTTGGAAGCAAGGATGGTTAGACTGCGTCTCACTTATTTTGGACATGTAGTCAGGAGGGACCATTCCCTGGAGAAGGACATCATGTTTGAGAGAGTGGCAGGTCAACGAAAAAAAGGAAAACCCTCCACCAGATGGATTGACACAGTGCCTGCAACAATGGGTTTAAACATAAATAAGATCGTGTACCTGACAAAGAATCCTGGAGTGTTTCATTCTGCTGGGCATGGGTCACTATAAGTCAGACTGAACTGGACAGCACCTAATAACAACAACAATAAAGACCCAAAAATTCCACTTATCAAAAGTTTCCTTTGGAAGTAGGAGGACAATGTCATACCATTATAATACAATATATTGACTATAGATGTGCTTATAATTGAAATAAATGGAAAACATTCAACATATCTATTAATATGGAGACTGATCAAATAGACATGATATACAATGAAATACTATGCATATAGTAAAGATGGTAATGTGGGTCTAAATTAAATTCACGGGCATAGGAGAGATGTCTACAATCTAATACATGAAACAAAGCAGTTACAAAATAGTAGAAAAACTGTGGCCTCATTTTCTCATTTCCAGTATAGGCCCCTATTTAATGCATATGTTGTTGTTGTTGTTGTTAGGTGCCGTGGAGTGGTGTCCAACTCATAGCGACCCTTATGGGGTTTTCAATGGCAGATTGTTTCAGGATTGACTCGGGAGTGGGTTGCCACATCCTTCTCCCGTTTCTGTGGTGCTGGGAATCGAACTCCGGACCTCAGAGACTGCAGAGCAGCGCTCTACCAGCTGAGCTAAATCCCAGCCCTTTATATGCATATATATAAGTCAGAAAAAATCCTGAAAGCATATTCACCACAATATCAACAGTGGTTAACTCTAGATAACTGGATCATGCCTGATTTCTACCTTCTCTTCTAAAATGTATCTGCACTTTCTGACTTTTGGAAAGAGAAATGTTACAATCAGAAAACTTACTCAATAATAATAAAATGCCATAATTTCATATATATAACTGGCCAAAAGATAATAGTAAGCAATTCATAGAGGAAGTTTGAATCTCATACAAACATATGGAAAAATATTCAGCTTTACAAGTAATCAAAGAGATGAAACTAAAATATTTATACCTTACAGTTTAGTGACAATGTTTCTTTTTAACTTAGAATACACAGTACAGATAAGGGATAATATAAACAAACATGATCAAATACTGTTAAGAGGCATGTAAAATGTTACTACCTTCTGGAAAGCAATTTTATAATATTTTTCAAAATCTATAATTCTTTAATTTATTCATATACTTTGATACACTATTTCTACTTTGCAGAATGTTTTAAAACAAACCTAAGTACAGATATGCCTTCAGCCATACCACTGTGGCATCGGATCCCATCAGATCTCAAAAGCTAAGGAGGGTCAGACCTGGTTAGTACTTAGATGGGAGACCACCTGGGAACACCAGGTGCTGTAGGCTTGAGAGAAGGACCAGGCAACCCACACCCAAACACAATCAGCCATTGAAAACCCTATGAGCAGCAGAGAAGCAGTAACAATACTGTTTCATCTATTGTACGTAGGGTCACTATAAGTCGGACACCAACTCGAAGGCACCTAGCAACAACAACAACAAATACAAATATACAGACACATAAATCACGATTATTATAGAGATTTTAAAATAAAATATTTATCAATCAGGGAATGATCAGTGTATCTTACAACAGAATGACTGGAGACATTATATTTATAGAGTTAATAACAATGTAAAAGAATTGAATTTTCCCACCAATTTTCTTCCCTAGGTATGGTCGATGTTCTACCCCATAAAGCTACACCATTTAAAGGGTCAGTTTGGTATATATAGTCTTGCTGAATATTTCATTTTGCATGTCATTCCCTTGTCAAAACCTCCTCTACTTGCCCATTGCCTAGGGTATCAAGGTCAAATGGCATGACCTTGTTATGACTATCAAGCATGACTACTAAAGACCCAAGAAGATGTTCCAACCTCCTGACCCAGCCTCATTTCTTACTCCTCTCCTAAATGGCCCCTACATGCTTACTTCTGATCATGGACTCATTTCTAGCTGTGAACCTTCGTCCAAGCTATCTTCTCATCCAATGGCCTCCTGAGGTCACTTGTCTATCCAAGAACTATCACTCCTTATAAGGTTCAGATAAACCCCACTTCTTTAAGAAGCTTCCTGTGGTTACTCTGGCTATGTTGTTTCCTTCTGTTGTACATAGGGTCGTACTATGAGTCGGACCTGACTCAATAAGACCTAACAACAATGTCCTGATCTTATCCCCCTTACCTTATACTGTCTTCCCTAGGGATTTGGGATGGCAATTTTCAGGCAGATTGTGTATTGGCAAAACAAAACTCCACATATTGACACCTACTGAAAATTTCTGTATACATGCTAAAAAAAACCCAGAAACATAAGCCAGAGCAAAGTGTCTATGCAGAGTGAAATCTAAGGTAGCAGCTCTCAGAGGGGCCCCTAATCCCCCAGGGGGACCCTCAGTTGCCCATGGCATTCTCTACCAAAGGTAGGATCTTCCCTGGACTGAGAAGCATAATTTTGGCTGTAGTAGGGTCCTTTTGTGCAAGAGCCCCACATTACCACTCAGGATGAATGTAGCTATGCTTGGAATGGTTCCAGCTGAAGGGATATTTCTAAATGTTAGGCTCTCTTGGTCCTTGAAATAATTTCAACATCAGTGACATCACTGCTTTCTTCTGGAAGGGAGAAAAGTACAGTCTAGAAGTTCCTGAGGCAAATAGCTCTTTCAAGCCCCTCCTTTCACTACTGGGTCATTTACAAACAAAGGGCTTCACCCTGAATGAGACTATACAAGTAAAGGAATGGGACCTAGTGCACATTCATCACTTATCATCACCATCATCAGAATGAGTACCATATCATCACATTAAGCACTACCAGTTTTGAGCCACTTATATCAACCAGGAACACAGCATGCATGATTCAATCTTCCTGGCAATGCCATGGTGGGAATCTCACCTCCACTTTTCAGACAGAGACTCAGAGTCTCAAGGTCAGCATCTAATGCAAGGTTGCATACATAACTCAAAAGTAGCCAGGGCCAAACACCCAATGCTTTCAAAACCCATGATCTTTCCACCAGCTCAGGGCCTTTCATAACTACTTCACACCTTACTCTAATTTCTTACTGACCAGCCCAGTCAAGAAATTCTTCTCAATGTTAACCTAATTCCTACTGCTGCAACTTCAAGCCCTTTCCTCCTGTTCTCTTCTTGGGAGACTCGGACCCCAGGTTTTGAAACAACAATTCTTTTGCCAGCATTGTTAAATAGCCCTTTGGCTATCCTTCAGGATGAATCCTTCTTGATCTTTTCAGGCCTGAATTTTGGACCCTTCACTTCCATTCTCTTCTCCCAAACATTCTTCTCCTACAGCTTTTTGATAGGCACTTTCCATTTTGAATGGTACTTCTGAACTTCTGGGAAGGTTTTTGTTGTTGTTGCTGGGGTGTTGTTGTCATTGTTGTTAGAGTAAGCTGGGAAAGGGGTAATGGTTACGGGCAGGGAAACTTCCCATCTGTCCAAATGCCTTGTTTCTGAGGAGACAGACATTAGACAAAAGCACAGCATGGTAGGGCCAGTGAGATAACCTAAAGAACAAAGATAGATACATTCAGACTCATTGTGCTTCCTTCTCTCTGTCATGTCAGGACTTGGAGAGCTCCACCAAGAGTTGGAGACTGAGCACTCTGTGTCCTCAAAGGAAGAGTTGGGCAGGGTGCAGACAGACCCTGAATGTCCTCCTTTGCAACCAGCGCTAAGATGCAAATGTAATGAGTTGGTTCTGAGAGGTCTAGTCCCTGATCATGCTCAGCAGTGGACCTCACGGCACTCTCCCTCTCAAACACACAGGGGCTTCTGAGCAAACAGAATGAGCATCAGGCCACTGGAAGGTGCACTCCCTCCTTGGCTTCTGTTTTGCAAAGTCTCACCTGCCTGAGAGGATGTCTTAGTCTACTAGACTCCCATAACAAAATGCCACAGCCTGGGCACTTAAACAACAGAAATCTCTTTTCCCGATTCTGAAGGCTAGAAGACCAAGATCAAGGTGCATCAGGGCTGGTTTCTGGGGAGGCTTCTCTTCCTGGATTGTAGATGACCTCCTTCTCACTGTGGCACAGATGGCCTTTCCTCTGAGCTTGGGTATAGAGACAACAAACTCTGGTGTCCCTTCCTCCTGTTACTAGGACACTAGCCTTACCAGATTTGGGTTTCACCCTCATGACCTCATCTAACCTTAATGGCCTACTGAAGGCCTATTTTCACATACAGTCATTTTGGGAGATTGGGGCTTCAAATAATAATCTTGGGGAGAAGACTGTTCAGTCCATAAAAGAAAGACCCCAGGCCACACAAGAAAGACCCCACTAGACTGCTTCTGAGAAGGAAGACAGGTGAGTATAGGAACTCAGGATGCAGAAAGGGGGCAGGGGATAGCACAGTGGTGGAGCATCTCCTGACCACGCACAGTGCCTGGACTCAGCCCCCAGCACCACAACAAAGGAAAAGGTAAAATGTAAACCATCCTAGGTGTAAATAAAGGAGAGCAGTCTAAGGGTGCTTACAGCCCCTTGCAGTGTCTCTGGAAAGTTATAGAGCATCAAGGGGGTTGGCTGTGGGCACATCTGGAAAGGTTAAGACCATGTGAACACCAAGTACACAGACCTCAGGATAGTTTCCTGTGCTCTGGGACAAGGTAGAGCCTTGGAGTGATGGAAAAAGATTTTCCCAGCACCCTAAACAAGGAAATTCTGCAGCAGATTTAACATGTTTTAAGAAATAAAATTAATATGACACATACTCTGTGTTTTGCAAGAAATTTCATAGCTAATACTCCAATGTTATAAGTTAGGGGCTGAGGCAGAATCTACTACGCTGAGCAAGATGGGAGACAAGGCCACTAAGAGGTAGTCTGGCCTTGGTGAAAAAGATTTGGCAGATTCCAAGCAAGGAAGGATCAGCTAAAAGTTACTACATACAACTTTAATTGACAAGCAATGTTGTGGGTCCAACCCCTCAGGACACTGTCCTAGTAACTCATCCTGGCCTTCCTACTCTCTCTGGACTTGATCAGAGGTATATTAGTTTCTTATAGCTCCTGAAATAAATATCCACAAACTTGGTGGCTATACAAAACAGAAACTTACTGTCTCACAATTCTAGAGGTCATATGTCTAAAATCAAGGTACTGTTATTATTAGGTGCAGTTGAGTTGGGTTTGACTCATAGCAACCTTATGTACAACAGAACAAAACACTCCTCAACACTCCTCAAACACCGTGCCATGCACATCTTTTTATGTTTGAACCTATTGTTGCAACCACTGTGTTTCTTTTCATTTTGAGTTATACCACATCAGCAAAAGGAGGTCCCAGGGGCTTTACCCCATTCCTATCACTAAGGTCAACTCTACTTTGAGGAGACAACTCAAGTTCATTTTCTGGCACTATATCTGACAGTGTTTCTCTGCTATTCATAGAGTTTTCAATGGCTAATTGTTTCAGGAGTAGGCTGCCAAGTGCTACTCCCTAGTTTGTCTTAGTCTGAGAGCTCAGCTGAAACCTACCCACCATGGGTGGTCCTGTATCTATAATACTGGTAGCATAGCTTTCAGTATCACAGCAACATGCAAGCCCCCACATGACAGACAGGTGGAGTTCTCACATTCTACCCATCCTCATTGCCTAGACTTTCTTTTGCTGAGCTGGTCCTGCTCATTACCTCACCCCCCTGAAGATGAGATGATAAGGAGGCCTGTCCCAGGACCTCCAAGCCTTCTAGAGCCATCCAGTGTAGATTAGGGACCAAGCTGCACCTGTAGTTTACATTTGTTAAGGTTTTGCATCCTGTTAGGGGATTTCCATACATTACCTTGGTACTCTCTAAGCCTCCATGAGTTAGGTGCTATTCTTTGCTCATTTGCTCAGAAGAGGAAACTGGATCTTCCAGAGGTTAAGCTGGGTGAGGTCAAGAAGATGGTTAAGTAGCAGAGCTGGGCTTCAACCTAGAAGTTTTGGTTGCACAGCTTTGGAATATTCTTGTTCCACTCTCATTTCTATAGATGGGGAAACTGGCATCTGGAGAAGGAGGGTATTTACTCCTGGGAATCAGTAGCCGTACAGGCAGGAGAAACCAGGTCCTGTGGTAAGTCTGTGCCTTCTCTAACTCTGTTCTTCCCTAGCTGGGGACGAGGGCCTGGGCAGCATGACACCCAAGGGAAGTTCCCACACACACACACACACCTTCCTCAGGTACAGGCACATGGACCAAGCTCAGGACGACCGGTGGGTGGTGTGTTCAGCGGAAGCCATACCAACACGTGCCCAGCTTGGCACTCAGAGCCAGGCCTAGGTTAGCAGGGTCTGGAGACATCCTCCTTGCTCACAGAGTTTGCATCATGGAGCAGGGACCTTGTCAGTTCTGTCACCATGCATCCCTCACACGGAGCAGGGTCTGGCACAGAGATGGGCTCAGGTAATGTTAGTGCAGTGCGTGGACGTTCCTCCTCTTTGTCTTCTCAGGCCTGGCTCCAGGAGTGCCACTTAGGAGTGCATCCCTGGCCCTCAGCTGGCGGGTTTCTCCTCCTTGGGGTCCTCCAGTCCTACTGGGGGCAATACATTTGGTTTATTAACACCGAATGCCTACTTTTCTTCAACTTTCCAGATCGGTCCTTTATCTCTCCTGCCTCTACTCCAGATGGAAAGACCCAAGGGAGCACCTCTTATGTCGCTGCGTATGCTTAATGGTGTCCAGCACAGGCTGAGCATAAAATAAGCCATTTATGAAAACAATCATCTATGTTTTATCCAAGTAGTGCATATTCATTGTAGCAAAATTGAGAATAAGCGAAAGGAAGAAAATTAAAATCATCCTCATGATAATAGGATCCTTTTCTACAATGATATTTTAATGGAATTGAGTTTTTCTCTTTCTCTTTTTATTGTACAAGAAATACATATTTCTTAACAGGCTTATGAAGTGGTATTTCCAGTGAATTAATATTTTGGCTTATCTGTGTTTTTTACATTTGTACAATATAAAATTTTAATTTACTGAGACTCTCTCTTCATCAACCTTGTAAATAATTAGATTAAGAAGGATGATGGTAATAACCACCCCTATCTGTTGAGGGCCCAGTACATACTAGTAGTCTTACATAATTGTTTTAGAACTTTATCGAAGTATAATTTATATCTCATAAAATCCACCTACTTAAATTCATCAATCATTTCAATTTAAATTTTCTTAGTAAATCCACCCAGTTGCATACCATCAGCATAGTTCAGTTTTAGAATACTTCCATCTCCCCAGTAAAACCCCTCAGGCATAACTGCATGTGTGTGTGTGTGTATTTTTCTCTCATATATATAGAAACAAAAAAAAGAAAGTGGCAGAAGACTATATAGAGTATGATCCCTTTGGGAGAAAATATATATATATATATACATATATGTTCTTTTTTACTCAGTAATAACTGCTAATGTTTCTATGTGAATTAATATTCACCTGGAATACCTACAGTAGATTTTTTATAAGTACAGTGTGACAGTTAAGGGTATGAGCTTTGGAAACAGACTGACTAGGTTTAAATGCCTATTCTGTTACTTATTAGCTGTGTGCTATAAATTGAATGTTTGTGTTCTCCCCAAATTTACATGTTGAAATCTAATCCCCAAAGCAAGGGTATTGATATAGATTTTGAGCAATAACCAGGTTATGAAGATTGAGCCCATATGAATGATTTAGGGTCCTTATAGGAGAGGCTCCTTTCCCATCTTTCCTCCCTCCAGGTGAGAACATAGCAAGAAGATAGCCACCTATAAGTCAGAAAACATCCTTCGCCAGACACTGAATCTGTTGCCATATCAATTTTGGACTTAAAGCCTCTAGAACTGTAAGTGATAATTTTTGTTCTTGTTGTTTATAAGGCACCTAGTCTGTGGGATTTTGTTATAGCAACCTGAATGGACTGAGACCATGTGACTTTAGGAAATTTACTTAATTGTTCTGTGCCTCGGTTTCCTTGTGTGTAAAAAGTAGATAGATGGTAGTGCCAATCTCGTAAAGCTTCTGTGAGAGTTAAATGGGGAACCACCTAGCTCATGTCAGTTCAGTTTGTTGTATCCGTTAAACTAATGAACAAGTCCGCCATTTTGCATATTGATTTCCATGTTCGAGCAGGCATTGAGGAGAGAGACAGCACCTCACTTGACTGACCAGAGAAAAAGGCTACACTCTCCTGCTTCCATCTCTTCTACAGCTAGAATCCCTGCTGTCCCTCTGTGGAGTATTGGAGGAAAGTTCTCATGAAGTTGGAGGACTGAAAGCCTTATTGTCTGTGGAAGTCACTGCCTGGGGAGTTTAGGAGCTAAGCTCCATGACTGAGAAACATGTTGGAATCAATTCTAGACTTCAGTGTGAAGGGCCGGGTGCCTGGAACAGGGCAGGAGTCAGCTTCCCTGAGTCCCGGCAGGGCTGCCTGAGCCTCCAGCATGGCTACGGATTGCTGGTACCCAGAAGCCAGCACAGTTCTGGTCCCATCCGTCAGCCTGTGCTTAGCGAAACAGAGGCACAGATGCTGGCTCGCAGATTGTGGGTGGGAGGACAGGATGCGGTGGGAAATAGCTCACCAATTCTAGGGGCGGGGGTGGCATTTGTCTGTGTTCCCTGGTGATTTGGCAAAGGAGGCTGCTGGGCACTCTCATGGGACGCGCAGCCTTTGGAACCCTGCTGGAGCCCCTGGCTCTTTCCTTTTGTTGGGTGAAAGGTGGGGCTGTCAGGCTCAGTGAGGCCAGACCCAGGACTGCAAGGGCATCCTGGGGGTGAGGAAAAGCACAACGGGATGGCCAGCTGTGGTGTGGGGCACAGCAAGTGAAAAGGCCCTGAGGTAGGAAAGAGCATCCTTTGCTTTTGGAACACCATGAATAGGGTACTCAAGGTGAACTCCACACTGGGAAAAGGAGAGCTTTGGGGACAGGTTAGAAAGCCATCCCAGCCAGGCCAGAGAAGAAGCTTCCAGGGCAAAGCCCTGATGGGAGAGCTCTCAAGTGTTCATGGGATGGGATGGAGTGGGTAAGTTAGAGCTTCTCTGCCCAGAGGCAGACCTGGATCCTTGGGGATAGAAAATTACTAGGTGCTGCCTATACCTGTTGTGAACATCAGGGAAATTTCTATTCTGTCTTCTTCAGGGATCTCTCAGCAGATGGTTCTCAGTAGAGTCTGAGCCTCTTTTCTCAGCCCTGGTCAGGGAAGATGGCTGCCTTCTTGGGCAGGACCTGTTGTTAGGGCTGGGGTGGGCTGCTCTCAGCCTTGGGTCCCTCATGGCTGACAGCCCCCAGGAGCCTACGCAGGCCCTGAGGGAGCAGTCAGTGTGAGGCTGTGTGGGAAGACAGAGCACCCAAAGGACCTTGTCTGGCTCCCTTCGAGGCTCTCTGCAGAGAGGGAGAGGCTGCTCAGCTAAGGTCTGTCTATATGACCCCGTTCCCATGCCCAATCAAGGGTGCTGGCCCGGCCTGAGGGGAGGGGTCTGCAAGGGTCCTGAGCCAGCTGGGCTAGGATGGCTGCAAGGGGACTTGCTTTCCTTGGGAGCATCAGGAACACAGAGACTTGTTTACTGCATTGGGGACATGAATTTTTCTCTAATCATGAAAGTAATGCATGTTCATTATAGAAAATATGGACGAAAGCACAGAAAAATTAATGCTACCTTTGAGTCCACCACCTAGGTTATACTGCAACCCTTTTAGATGCATGCCTCTGGGTGTTTGCTCTGCACAGGTGTGCTGCCTGGGTGAGACATGGACAGTGGGGGCCACAGAAGGGGAGGAGCAGCCTGGAGCAGGAAGTCCAGGACACAAAACCTTGTTCAATGCCTGTTAGCTTGGTTTCTTTGTGCCTCAGCTTCCTGATCTGCAAAAAAAGGATCAGGCATTATACCCTTCCCAAGACTGCCTGGAGACACAGGTCAGCAGGTGCTACTTCTCAGCACCTTGGAAACCCTCAGTACATCTTAGCCTCTCTCTGTGTGTGTGTGTGTGTGTGTGTGTGTGTGTGTGTGTGTGTGTGTGTGAACATACTGTACATTTATGCATATAAATCCAGTTTTTAAAAATACAAAATGGGGAGGATACAGACCACAGTATTTTCTAAATTATCTCCCCCTCCACCCCCAGTTTGTTCCTGTAATCAGTCTGAAAGTTATTTCACAAACCTGGGCATGTAAGAAAGGCAAATTAGGTCATTATAAGAAATATTTCTTGACTCTCTGCATCTACCCTGCCTCATTGGTGGGGTTTCCATGCCTCCCTGTGAGTCTCTTTAGAACTGGCCTGGAAATAGTCTATGGCTTGTTTTGGATCCTTTGTCTGTGCCATGGTATGGAATCCTTGCCTTGTGTTAAGTTCCCTAGACATCAGGCATGCTGCAGGTTCTGTGCTGGCCTTGGCAAGAGAATCTTTGCCAGGGCAGAGAGAGGCAGTAGGGATTTAGAACGCAGCACCCTGGGACATAGTGCCGGCATTCCCCTGAGAGCACCATCAGCCTGTGTTGCAGATGAGGGGGTGAGAAGAAGGGAGGGCAGCAAGGGGATAGTTCCCACGGCTCTTTCCTCATCTCCTCTCACCTCTGTCTCTCCCCATCAACAGCTCTTCCTTTCCCTGAAAATTGCCCCAATAAATTTGGAATTTGAAACAAACCCAAAAAAAAGGTTGCCCTGCAATATGTATCTTCCCGGAGACCAGCAAGCACAAAACCTTCACCTGTATAAGAGAAAAAGTAGGAAGGGGGAAATATGGCAGATCCTATTTCCCTGATTCTTCTATGTGGTGACAGTAAGGGGCTGGGGTTTAGCTCAGTTGGCAGAGTGCTGCTTTGCACTCTCTGAGGATCTGGGTTCTATCCCCAGCACCGCAAAAACAAGAGAGTTGTTGTTGTTGTTGTTGTTAGGTGCCATCGAGTCAGTATCTGACTCACAGCGACCCTCATAGGGTTTTCAATGGCTGACTGTTTCAGGATTGCCTTGGGAGTGGATTGCCAGGTCCTTCTCCCATTTTTGTGGTGCTGGGAACCGAACCCAGGACCTCAGAGACTGTAGCACAGTGTTCTACCAACTGAGCTAAATCCCAGCCCAAAAACAAGAGAAGGAAGTGGAAATCCTTCCTGAAATCAGCCACTGAAAACCCCATGAGGGTCGCTATGAGTCACTGGCACCTAACAACAACAAGTGACAGTAGAGACCAACTAATATCCCAACTTATTATTATATAGTGGACACTACACAGTGACTTTTTAAAAAAATGCTGTTAAGAATTCTTTTACAGAGTAAACTTTACTAGCTGAAAATGATTCCAGTGTATTGATATTTACTATTTTCCACTTCTTTGTTATTATATATAGCTGTAATGAACACTCTTAGAGCTAAAGTGTGGATGGATCACTGATGTTTTCTCAGAATTCCTAGAATTGACCTATACTGGATCAAAGGTTTGTTTTGTATTTAAAGCATTTGGTCTTTTGTTTTTCTTTTTCTTTTTCTTTTTCTTTTTTTTTTTGAGACAATGTCTGGCTATGTAGCCCAGGCTGGCTTCGCACTTGTGATCCTCCTGCCTCAGCCTCCTGAGTGCTGGGATTACAAGTGTGTTCTACCACATCTGGCAAAGCATCTAGTCTTCTTTGATCTGCAAACTTTTGCGCAAATACCAAGTCAATCAGCAATATACAAGGTCCTAAGTTCTTCCTAGTGGTGAGAGAGGACTTCTTGTTGAGCTTGAGGGGCTTTTTCAGGCTTGACTTTTGGGGCCCAGTGGCCTTCTGTCTGAAAGGTGCCCTGAAGCATCATATCACATAGCAGTAACATACCCAGTGTTACTTTGAACCAGGTAGATTATGAGTTTGTCCTCAGCAGATGCCCCTGCAATGATACTGTGGAACTCACATTACCTGGGACTAGACATGGGGAGCCAGGCCATGTTAGGTCCTTAGGAAACAGCTGCTGTCTGCACAGCCCTGGGGCAGCTTCCTGGTAAGGGGAAGGGATTCTGAGGGCAGGTGAAGATGAACAAGTGCTGAAATGACAGAGGCTTCTGGGAGAGCATATCTAGGCCACAGAGGGGACAGCCACTTGTGAAAGGCAGAAGTGGGCAGAGGTCCAGTTGGTCACGGAGAGGAAAGAAAATCTAAAGGGTAGAGGTCAGAGGGAGGGGTCTAGGTTACTGGATACTAGCAAGTCTAGTGGGGCTTTCAGTGGGTCTCAGAGGGCTGCAGTGGCTGCATTGTGGACAGGGAAAGGTCATAGGGCAATATCCTGGAGTGCTATGGGCCAGTTTGGTTTGTTTGGGGAGAGGGAGTTTCTTTCAGTGGATGCCAGCCTCTTGTTCCTAGCATACAGTAGCCTTTTCCTTTCTAAAAAAATTTTTTTTGGTTACAGTTGCTTCCAAATGCCCATTTGCAAGCTGGTATATGTGTATGATGGAATTTTCACTTGTGGCAAACTGAGAGAAACAGAAAAGGACTAGGAAGTGAATTTTTAATGAGGTTAGGTTTATTTAACTTTAAAACCATCCTTGATTCTAAGAGAATGACCTTCCTTCTGGTGTTGAAATATTCTTTCTTTTATGAAATGATTATGAAAATACGTGACATTTTCTCTCAGTCTCCTCACTTGGCATTTTCAAAAGCCGGAAGGAACATCACAGCCATGAGAAGCTGTAAGAAACAAAGAGCAGACCTGCCCATAGAGCCCCTGTGGGGAGTGTGGCCCTGCTAATGTCCCCTATGTGTCTGTGGGGGCTTGTGTGTTGCTGTGATGATGAAAGCAGGGCCCCCATGGTGGACAGGTTTCAGCTGAGCTCCCAGCCTAAGACAAACTAGGGAGTAGGACAAGGCAGCCTACTCCTGAAACAATTAGCCATTGAAAACCCTATGAATAGCAGAGAAACACTGTCAGATATAGTGCCAGAAAATGAGCCCCCAGGCTGGAAGGCACTCAAAAGACAACTGGGGAAGAGTTGCCTCCTCAAAGTAGAGTCAACTTTAATGACAAGAATGGAGTAAAGCCCCAGGGACCTCCACTTGCTGATGTGGCATGACTCAAAATAGGCAGAAACAACTATAAACATTAATTAATGATTAAAACATGACATGTATGCAGTATGAATCTAGGAAAATTAGAAATTGTCAAAACTGAGATGGAGCAGATAACATCAACATTCTAGGCATCAATGAGCTAAAATGGACTGCCATGGGCCATTTTGAACCACATAATCATATGCTCTACTATGCCAGGAATTATAATGTAAAGAGAAATGGGATTGCATTCATTATCAAAAAAGACATCTCATGATCTGTCCTGAAATACAATGCTGTCAGTGATAGAATAATATCCATATGCTTACAAGGAAGGACAGTTAATATGACAATTATTCAAATATACATACCCACCACTGAGGCCACGAATGAAGAAAGGGAAGATTTTTTACCAACTTTTGCAGTCTGAAATTGATCAAATATGCACTCAGAATACACTGATAATTACTGGTGACTGGAATGCAAAAGTTGGAAATGAAGAAAGCTCATTAGTCAGAAAATATGGCCTTGGAGACACAAATGATGCTGGATATTGCATGATAGAATTTTGTCAGATAAATGCCCTTTTCATTGCAAATACACTTCACCAACACAAATGGTGACCACACACATGGAATTGATCAAATGGAACATACAAGAACCAAATTGACTACCTTTGTGGAAAGAGATGACAGAGAATCTCAATATCAAAAGTCAGAACAAGACCAGGTGCTGATTGTAGATAAGACCATCAACTGCTCACATGCAGCTTCAAACTGAAGCTGAAGAAAATTAGAACAAGTGTATGAGAAATAAGGTATGACCTTGAGTATATCACACCTGAGCTCAGAAACCATGTAAAGAACAGATTTGATGCATTAGACACTAATGATCAAAGACCAGATGAGTAGTGGCATGACATTAAAGACATTACTCATGAGGAAAGCAAAAGGTTATTAAAAAGATAGGAAAAAAAAAAGACCAAATAACATGTCAAAAGAGATTCTGAAACTTGCCGTGGAACATCAAGCAGCCAAAGTAAAAGGAAGACATGTTAAGTTAAAGTTAAGTTAAAGTTAAAGTTAAAGTTAAGTTAAAGAACTAAACAGGAGACTTCAAAGGGCACCTCAATAACACAAAATCAAATATTATAATGACATGTGCAAAGAGCTAGAGATAGAAAACCAAAAAGGAAAACCACACTCTTTTTCTCAACCTTAAAGAATTGAAGAAAAACTTCAAAACTCAAGTGGCAGTAGTGAAGGATTCTACAGGGAAAATATTAAACAATGTAGGAAACATCAAAAGAAGGTGGAAGGAATTCACAGAGTCATTATACCAAAAAGAATTGGTGGATGCTCAACCATTTCAAGAGGCTGCATATGATCAGGAACCAATGCTACTGAAGGACGAAGCAGAAGCTTTCTTGAAGGAATTGACAAACCATAAGGTTTCAGGAATTGATGAAATATCAATAGTGATGTTTCAACTAACAGATATAGCACTGGAGGTGCACCTGGTTTATGCCAAGAGATTTGGAAAATAGCTACCTGCCCAACTGACTAGAAGAGATCCATATTTGTGCCTATTTCCAAGAAAGAGGATCCAACCAAATGTGAAAATTATTGAATTATATCATTAATATCACATGCAAGTAAAATTTTACTAAACATCATTCAAAAGCGACTGCAGCAGTATATAGACAGGGAACTACCAGAAAATCAAGCCAGATTCAGAAGAGGGCATGCAACCAGGGATACCATTGCTCATGTTGGATATTAGCTAAAAGCAGAGAACATTAGAAAGATGTTGATCTATGTTTTATTGACTATGCAAAGGCATTTGACATGTAGATCATAATAAATTATGGATAACATTGCAAAGAGTGAGAATACCAGAGCACTTAATTATACTCATGAGGAATCTGTACACGGACCAGGAGGCCATTGTTCAAACAGAACAAGGACACATTGCCGAGTTTTAAGTCAGGAAAGGTATGTGTCAGGTCTGCATCCTTCCACCATACCTCTTCAATTGCTGTATTGAGCAAATAATCCGAGAAGCTGGACTTTATGAAGAACATGGCATCAGGATTGGAGGAAGACTCATTAACAATCTACTTTATGCAGATGACACAACTTTGGTTGCTGAAAGTGAAGAGGATTTGAAGCATTTACTGATGAAAATCAAAGAACACAGCCTTCAGTATGTACTGCACCTCAAATCAACAAAACAAAAATCCTTACAGCTGGGTGAATAAGCAACTTCATGATAAATGGAGAAAAGAATAAGGTTGTCCAAGGTTTTGCTTTACTTAGTTCTACAATCAATACTCATGAAATCAGCAGTCAAGAAATAAAAAGACACACTGCATTAGGAAAAGCTCTTGCAAAAAACTTCTTTAATGTGTTGAAAAGTAAAGGTTGAAGACAAAGTGTGCCTGACTCATGCCATGGTATTTTCAGCCACATCATATGCTTGTGCCTGCAGCTATAGTACTGTGGCATCAGATCCCATCAGATCTCAGAAGCTAAGCAAGGTGGGGCATGGTTAGTATTTGGATGGAAGACCACCTGGGAACACCAGATGCTATAGGTTTGGGAGAAAGACTCGGCATCCCACTCCCAAAAATCAATCTGCCATTGAAAACTCTATGAATAGCAGAGAAGCACTGCCAATAGTGTTTCACCTGTTGTACTAGGGTTGCTATGAGTCAGACACCAACTTGACGGCACCTAACAATAACAACAACAGCAGAATGTGAGAAAGAGAGGGGCTATAAAACCAGGCTAAATCTGGATGTGGTGGCACACACCTGTAGTCTCAGCACTCAGGAGGCTGAGGTAGGAGGACCTGGGCTGCACAGGAAGATCCTGTCTCAGAAAACCAACCAACCAGCTAACCAGACAAAAACAACACCAACACCAACGCGCGCGCGCGCGCACACACACACACACACACACACGATTACATCCTCATCTTCTCCTACCCTTACCTACATACTTGGTCCAGCACTGCCATCTGCTGGCAGGAACAAAGCTTTTCAAGAAAAGAGACCTCCTGCTGGCTGGGATGGGAAAGGAAACTTTTAATTGCAGCAAGACAGGTGGGAGCCTCAAAGACAGTGATGGAGGGACTTGGGGATGCGTTCACTGGAAAGTTTGGGTGGAAAGGGTTTCGGCTGTAGAGCTATGAGACCCAAATTTGAATCCCTGCTTTTCTTCTTAACAGCTGTGAGATTGGATAGTGTTTGGTCTCCCAAGCCTCAATTTTCCCATGAACCTGGAACAATAGTGCATCACTTTAGGATGACAATGTATGTAAGGCACCTGACACAGCTGAGAACTCAATGAGGGTGACTTTTCCCTCTGGAGCCTTCCAGTTCCTGTACCCTAACCCTGGAGTTTGAAAGGTAAGCCACAACTCAGGGGTCCTCCTGCTCCGATTCATTTCATCACCTCTGAGCACTTGTCACAAATGCAGGTGCTCAGGCCCCATGACGTTGCTCTGACCCAGTGCTCTGGAGTGTGCACTGTAGCAAATTTCCATGTGCTTCTTGGGCCCCTCTAGGTTTGAGAGCCCCCACCATGGTGCCAGAGCCCTAGGCGAGGGGTTCTGGCCCTGACTGTCCTGGAAGTGCATTCCCTGGGCCTCTCCCAGTCTTTTCCCCACCCATGAAATGGGGCCCAGAGTCTTTTCTGGTGAGCTTCGTGGGAACATGCCTCGGAACTGTTGTGCCAATGCTGCCATGAGAATCGGAAGTATCCAGATTAGCGAGGTAGCTGCCCCTCGCAGGCTCTCTTTGACGAGGCAGGTGTGATGGAAACAGCGGGTAGAGGAGGTGGAGCATTACAGTTCCCTCAGGCCACCTCTGGAGTGGCAGGGGCATACAGGGGAAAATGCACAAAAGCTGGTCGCCTGTGGGCTTTGTAACCTGTCCAAGAAGGAAGAACGGTCTGGAAGCTAAGGGAATCCCAGCTGTGCCACTCATAGGAGGCACAATTTAGGCCAATCCTTCCTGAGCAGCAAGGGGTGAGTATAACTCCTGGTTGTGCCTAGAGCATCAGCCCCGTCATCTGCCTCTCCTCTCATGGGTGCCTATGTCCTGGAGCCTCCACACAGCCTCCCGGAACCCTGCAGACAGGCAGTGTCTCCATTTCATAGGCAGTAAAATCAAAACCTCAGGAAGAGAAGAAGTTCTTTGCCCAGCATTTCTTAGTGAATCTTCAGCCCAAACCTCCCTAAATCTTCATGACAGTTGCAGCATAGGCAAGGGCTTATTTCTATCACATAAAGGAGAAATTCAGATCAGACACAATATGTAATTTATCTGAGAACACACAGCATAGTTGAGCTTCAGACTTGACTCTCGTTACTACTACGTCATACACATTTATTTCCACGGTAAAAAACTGGGCCAGATAAGCAGCCCTGAGACTTCCCACTTATTTTCATCTGTCCCAAACTTTCCCCCACCCCACCCAATCTTATCCTACTCTTGCATATCCATGAATGTTCTCCAGTCCTTCAAAGTTCAACTCAATTCTTACCTGCTTCAGGAAGACTTCTCTTATTACCCACCATGGGAAATATTATCAACCTGGTGTGAGCAGGGCAATGGAATCAGAAACACCAGCATTTCATGGTCATCACTACCAGGCACTATGCTATGACACACATATCCCTGTATTATGTGTACTATACACATGTGCATTATACACATAGACATTATATGCATGTATACACATTATCTCAATTTACCCTTCAAATCTCCATATGAGGCAAGGGAAAATACTGTACCTGTCTTACAGATGTGTAAACCATGTCTCAGAGAGCTGATAGGATGAACTTCAGGTCATTTGAAAGCCTGTGGCATCAGAGAGAAGGGTTTAGGAGGAAAATACTAAACCCAGCCTAGGAAGGATGGAGTGTTACAAGGAGGCGGGAACCAAAGCAACATAAAAAGAATGCAGGAAATAAAAAACTCATGGGAGCCTATGGGCACAGAGTCAAGAGCCAGGCCCACCACAGGGGTGGTCATTTCCCTCGTGTGAGGCAGCGCATCAACTGACAGTACTTCCACAGCTCCTCTCTTTTAAAACCCTGACCTTTTCAGATGGCTTATCAGCAGTCTACAGAGAAGGAATTAGAAGATGGAATAAATTCCAACCAAACTCATGCCATCTAGAGTAGGGCTGGGATACATTTCTAATACATAATGGATGCATTATTTACAATATTACTTAGAAATGTTTACATAGAAGGCTCCCTTGGCTCCTGGTCTGCCCTCTGTTTGTCACGAGGCTTGATGTGCCGCTGTTTTGGCTGTCATTATGCCATCTTGATGCTCATTCGGTCTGACATTCCAGGACTCTTTTGATTCCGTGAAAACCAGCTTGTGGATGTTCAAGTCTTTTGATCTTCAAGAGCTCTGTGTGAAACAAAATGATTTCTAGAGTGGCTCACCCTTCATAGATTCATGGACAGGTCCCAAAACAAGGCCCTGGATAAACAGAAAATAGAGTGAAAAGAAAGGGCTGAGAGGCGGGCTGGACATCCATTCATTCAGCAAGGTCTGGGTCCCTTTCAAGGGGTTGGGGGTACAGGAAGAATGGCACCAATACAGAAGGCCAGCGGAGAGGAGAGCAGTGCCCACTGGGCCCTGGGGGTCAAAGGAGAGGGCAGGTCTCAGCCTGAGTCTCAGCAGCTGCTGTGGGTTCTACAACTCTCCACCCCTGGACAGGGGTCTCAAGGGCCAAAGTTACCTATCAGGGGCTCCTTAGCTACAGTTGCCCTCATAAACAAGTTCTGTCCACTGCCCGCCACAAGTTCCACCTGTGGCCTCTTGTCCCCCTTCCCAGTCCAGCTGAGTGGGTGGTCCCTAGAGACCCCACCCCTCCCACGCCTCCCTACAGCTTATGTCTAGCTGCATCATCCTTTGACCCTTCCCTCTTCCTGGGGTCTCCCAGTGACTCACACAAGCAGTCCCAGTCCAGGGCATGTTCCAGTTCCCTCAGGGATCTCTCCACTGCCTAGTATTTTAGTGGGGCTAATAACATGATCCAAAGGAATAAAGTAGCTGGTGAGTGAGGTTGAACAAGGACAGGAGGGGCCACTACTCCATGCTCCTGACCCTATAAATGCAGCTGGTTGGTGACACAGCATCCAAGCAGAGGGATGCAAGTCGTTTGTGTCGGTCAGACTTATCTACTTGAGAAGTCACTCAGCAACAAGCCCACCAACTCCCAACAAAGGGCAGCCATAGGAAAGACCAAGCACACTGGGTGGGTGTAGGCGGTCGTGATCTGGTAATCCAATGGATTCAGGCAGTGTTTTCTCAAAGAGGTTTCCATGCAGGAGGGATTGATTTTGAGAGAGAATCTGTGGGAAGAGAGCCCTGTGGTCAATTTTGTTTGGCAGGTATAGTACATTTCTGGCTCCTTCTTACAAACCCAGTGTCCCAGCTTGTCAAGGCACTGAGAAGTCATGCTACAAAGACAACAGCTTAATCTAGGGCTTCCCACACTGACTTACAACACGTTGGGAAATTTCTTTTTCTTTTTTTTTTTTTTTCTTTTTTTTAAGTAAATCCTATTTAACAGCCTGAAGAAGTGGTATTCTACTTGCCACACTTATGAAGTGAAAAAGAGCTGGTTGTTCAGACATTCTTGCTGCCAAGGAGATAAACCATGACGGCCGGGAAGCCTTTCCTTTGTACTTCTTCAGCTTTCCTCTTGCCAAAAGTATCTATATTTTATTTCCTTACACCTTAAGATAAAAGAACAAAATTCCACTGGTGTGCTTCTAGGCCTGGCCAGTGACATGGGCACAGGGAGGAACACAGCCATCAAATCTTTGCCCTCTGTCATTTATTGAAGATGTGACCTTCAGTAAGTTCCTTAACTTTTCTGGGTCCTAGCTATTGTTATGTAAAAAGTTGTGAGGATCAAATGAGTTACTAGGTATCAAGTGCTTAGACCAGCACCTGGAAGATTGATGGCACCCAAAATAACCTTCCATATTTAACAGTTCTTATTTTCTGAAATAATACAAAAATAGTAATTTCTTTTTCCTCTCACACAATCAGCTTAATGGGCTTATGAGCTATAAGAGACATAATTATGTGACATAATTATGGAGCAATGTGTACAAAGGACAAGATACCAGAAGTCCTAAGAAAGTTTAGAAAATGAGCTGGGCGTGGTGGCACACGCCTGTAATCCCAGTGACTCGGGAGGCTGGGGCAGGAGGATCACAAGTTTGAGACCAGAGGCAGTTTGTGTAATTTAGCAAGACCCCATCTCAAAGAAGTAAAAAAAATGGGCTGGGGTGCAGCTCAGTGGTCCATCACTTGCAGAGCATGCAGGCTCAAGGCCCTGGGTTCAACCCTCAGTACTGGAAAAAAAAAAAATTTAGAAAAGAAGATCAGTGTGCCACAGTGTCACACGGGAAGGCTTCCTAGAGGAATGGAAAGG
The DNA here is from genome assembly GCA_007922755.1 of Pedetes capensis. Classification (NCBI taxonomy): domain Eukaryota; kingdom Metazoa; phylum Chordata; class Mammalia; order Rodentia; family Pedetidae; genus Pedetes; species Pedetes capensis. Next base: position 11,416 of record VMDO01022594.1, on the reverse strand, counting down.
TGAGCGGGGCTTGGCACAATCAGCGCAGACAGCCAGGCAGCCCTGGGAAGGACCCGGCACCAGTCAGCAAAGGCCTGCAGTGCCAACAAACACAATCTATGCCTTATTAACTCTGCTCCATGTGAACATGGAGGTTGCTCCAAGGAAGACAGCAGCCAAGAAGAGACCAAACCAACCACAGGGAGCTGGATATTTTGTGACATTTTTCTGAGGAACAGAGTCATCTCCTGGGTCAGGAGATAACCAGAAGTGACAGATGGCCTGTTGAGCAGAATGGAGCATTGCTTCCCCTGCAGAGCCGAGGGCTCCCGCCCCAAAGACCCCTGCGGGGCCTGGTGGGCTGGGAGCCATGTCTTTGAAAGAGAAAGAAACCCACTAAATCTGGCCTAAGAGTCGTAGTGGTTGGTTGTTAGAAAGATTTGAGGAGCTCAGAGAAGGGAAGGGCAGGAAGGTCAGCTGGATCTTGGGGGAAACTGGCCAAAGCAGGAGGAGAGAGTGAGTTTCTCCCTCCCTCCCTGTCTCTTCTATTCTCCTCTCTCAACTGCATTGGAAGCTTAAGACCCACGGATGGAAAGGTTTTGGTCTCTACTTTCTTTTGGCCTCACTCTTAAACTCAAAGCCATGATTTCACCTCCAAACAGGGAAGGAGGGTGCTAGGGTGAACTGATCCCCCTCTGCTTGTCCCATCCCACTCTTGGATTTGAAAGGCGAGGTTCTCTGTCAGGGGGAGTGCCTCCAAGATATCTCTGGGCTGAAAGAGAAAGTCCTGCTTCTTCATTGAAGCCTTTTGAATTACTCCAGCCCTCTATGCATCTCCCTCCTCGGAGGTCCCATAGCATTTCTGCTAACTGGGCTTCAATGAAGGATTATAGGGAGCTTAGGAAGAATTTAGACTTCAATAGAAAGCTCAAGAATTCACAAGGAACGTATCCTGGCCAACCCACTAACCATCTCAGTAATCTCATAGAGCTGATTGGTTGTGTATCAGATGGAAACTGAGGTTCTGACAGGCTGAGCTGGAGAAGGGACAGAGCTAAAAGAGAATGCAGGTCTCCAGCTCCATCTTCCTTCCACATCCCCATTCCTCCAGGAAAGCCTGGCTTGGGGCGATAGAGGAACCACGCCAGACAGCCAGGGCTGAAGTGAGGAGGCGGCTGTCATGGCAGCAAGTGATAGCACAGTGTGCTCAGTAGTCAGCCAACCTGTCTCAGGAAGGAGGCAAGAGGTGGTCAACGAGGAAAGGAACTGGGGAGAAAGAGGCCGCTGGCGGGGGTGCGGGGGACTATTTGAGTGTGAGGAAACCTGGAATATACGTGTATTCCCTGGAACAAGTCTCTGCTTCTCCACAGGCCTCAGTTTCCCCGTTGGAGTAGTTAGATCCCTTCCCTTTCTGGCACTCAGAGCTTCCCTATCACTAGTTGCCTCTGAGTCTCCACCCAGCTACTAGCAGCACAGAGCCAAGTACTAAGTACCAATGAGACCCAGAGACCACAGCAATTCCCTGGACGTTCAGGACAACTCAGGTGCCACCCTACCCCTCCTCCAGTCTCCCACAACTAAGAGAAATTTCTTAGAAGTCTCAACATGCCCGATGGTCACGGAAGATGGCAATACTGCAAAAGCATGCATGATCAAAAATAACCAGCAGATGGAGCCAAATGCCCTGGAATCCTAAACAGTTTTATTTCTAGAGTTTTTATTTCTTGGACTACAGGATATATGGAAACTAAGCTGCAAAGGTAGTAAGAGATGTACTCGAGGTCTCCCATCTGCTCACTGGCAGGGCTAGAAACATCACCCCATTTCCCACCCCTTGGGGCCAACCAGTATCATTCTACCCCAACTCTCCTTTCCCTCAGGCTACAGGACTCTGGGCAAGCTGAGTTTGTTCCGAGATGCTCTGACCTAATCATGGCTCACTTATGGTACACTGAAGGGCACATGGGAAGGAGGCCACCGGTCAGAAGAGCCAGGTGAATCAGTCATAATACCCCTCAAACCCTTCCTCAGTCCTCATCTGCAGCTCAGACACTGGCTAGAGACCACCTACCTGCAGGAGAGGCCCCTGTGCAGAAATGCAGAGACTTTAAGTGGATGAGATCCAAGAGTTGATGAATTTGGGGTGGGAATATGGGGAAACAACATGTTCAAACATCCATCTTTGAAGCTCTCTCCTCTCCAGCCCCACAGCTGTGGTGACTCTGGGTACATCTCACACTCTCCACCTGTAATTGACAGCGGTGATACTCCAACCAATTAGGTCATGTGGGGGTTGCATTACATAATTGAGAGCAAAGCATCATGATCATCCTATAGTAAGTGCTCAATAAATTATTAAAGTTATGACTCGTCCCCCATGGCCGCAGCGCAGGAGCCAGATAAACCCGGGAAGAGGAAGCCCTTTATGCTCCTAGGAATTTCAGATGTTGAAAACACTCCCTGTGCACAGCATTCATTATTAAATGGTGTATTAGGATCCGTTGTGGCTGGATTTGGACACTTTTTATTAACTAGTAGACTTAGAAGATTATGTGATGTTGGAGTAGGAGGATTTATCTTGGTGACTTTAGGAGGCTGGTTCCACTGTAGATATAATTATACAAAGCAAAGAATGTAGCAGAGAATTATCAGAGAAGGTATGAAGAACAAAATTTTGTACAAAAGCACCCACCTTGATCCTGAAAGAAAACAAACCAAGAGCACCAGCAGCAACTGAGCAGCCTTGAGCACAGAAAAACGAAACACAACTCTCTAAACAGTGAATAACCACATAAAACTGTATGTACAGTAGGAAACTTCTCAACCAAGTAAATAAAGTGTGTATGAGCTGTAAAAAAATAAATGTTAAAGTTCTGTTGTAACACATGGCAAAAATGATCCAAATGAAATGATAAAACAAAGATGAACACAAAAGGCTCTGCTGGCATACATGGACAGTTATACCGCACAGCCATTCTTCCTCACTCCCTTTCCCCTTAACCAGCCCTCCTTTGACCCTTCCTGAGCTCCGCCAAACCTGTTAGCAAGGTCTGGCAGACAGCTGAAGCATTTCTTCTTGGTAATCACTTCCTGGTTCTATGTGACAAAGAGAAGAAATATTGGACCCTGCCAAGAAAATGAGGCAAAAGAGAATGGCAGAAGCTGAGTGCCCAGGGCCTGAGGGCACCCCCACAAAGGTCTGGGGGTCCCACACCTTGACTGCTGCTTCTGCCCCTTCATATCTTAAATGTGAGAGAAGGTAAGTGGGAGCAGGCAGATCACAAAGGCAGCTGTTAATCCTTCCTATTCCTGTGCTGGAAATGGCAGCCCTAACACAAACACTCCTGGCTATTTAGGGCTCAATGGTCTCATTCAATTTCATCTCAACTCCCAGGTATCCAGATTCCTTAGTAACAACAGGAATCAAGGAAACAAACACAGAAAAAGAACCACTAAACTTGCAGGCGCTGGAGTAAGCTGCTCTCTCTGTTGGCCTAGCTGAGGTTTCCTGGGGCCTCTTAAGTTCAATATCCTACCTTTCCTGATTTCAGCTCTAAACTGGACACAGTGGCTGTCCAAAAATCCTCAAGCACAGTCACATCGTGACAAATGTTTCCACCCAAAGCCTGGGGCTCTATCTAAAACCCCACCCTTACCCAGCCCCTTGGACCTCCCTGTCAGGTTCAGGACACGCCTTTCAGAAACTATGGAGACAATCTATGGCAGCCTTAAGAATGTTCACCCCTCAGATTCAGTACTGCAACTTCCAGGAAATAATCACTTATACATTCAAAGATGTTATTACCTAGAAAATGCTATTACCTAGAGTATTATCAAAATGATAGAATTAACAGAATAATATTAGCCAACTCATATATAGCACTCACTTCATTTTCTAAATGCTATAATTCATATATTAATTTATTTAATACTCACAATACCATGATCTAGGTGCTAAGATTATCCTGCATTCAAAGGCTAAGACACTTAGGCTTTAAAAGGTTAACTTGCTCAAAGTCACACATCTAACCTAGATTTATACCCAAGAAGTTTTCCTCTAGAGCACATGATCTTAAGAAGTTAGTACATTGCACTTCAGTAACTGAAAAATAACTGGAAACAACTTGAGTGTCTAAAAACAGAGGATTAGTCAAATAAGTTATAGAGTTTCCCTAAAATAGAATATTATAAAGCTATGAAAAAGAATGTTAAAAATATTTAATAACATACAGTATGCCCATAATATTGGTAATAGAAAAACCATAGGGAATACAATTATATTTCATATGAATGAATTTTGAATTAATGTACATACAAAGAAACAATATTATGAGGAGGTCCCTGGCAAGGTAAGGCCTTCTGGAAGAGGCTAGTATTGAACCAGAGTTTAGAATGTTATATAAGGAGCTAGAGCTGGGTTTGCAATCCCTGACAAGCTGCTACCACTCACAATGCCCAGGCAACAAGATTCACAACTCAAGATGCTCAGCAATGATGAGTCAGAGATCAGTGTTTACTTCTGACTCCATTACTAACTGCAAGGTGACCATAGCCAAATCCATTTCCTCTCTGTGCCTCAGTAACCCATTTACAAAAGGCAATAATGACTCCTTCCCTGACTCTCTCATGAGCCAGGCTAGAGATGCAAAGCTCAAGTGAAAGTTTGAGAAATGGGATTCCAAAGTGAGTGAGCAAAACTGTTCTATCAACCACTTACTGAGTCCTTGCTATAGGACAAAGAATGTGTTAAATGTTTTGAAGGTGCATTTGAAGGTGCCAGCTTGATGAGCATGCAATCAGTACGTGCACAGGGTACACTCATGAGAGAGGACATTAAATAGCATATAAAACATAGCATGACAATTCAAGAAAGAGACCATGGAGAAAGGAGAAAGACTTTTTCTACCTTTTGAACAAGATACTTTTCATCTTGCAGTGGAGCCTACAAATTGAGTAGCTGGCTATATGATTGTATGCATAGTACATTCATAATTTCTCTGAAAGATTTGTGCTCATTTTATTCCATCTCATAAGTAAAGAAATACAGCTTAGACAGTGTGCTGCCCAATGTAACACAGCTGGAAGTATCTTAGTCAGCACTTGCACCTAGCTCAATTTGACTTCAGAGTTCCTGGCCTTGATACTGTGGTCCAGAAGTCAGCAAGGTGCGTGGGTGAGGAGATCCTCAAGAGAAGCATCTGATGCTTTCCAACTACAAGCAAGGGCCTCACTATCTGCAGCAGGGTCAACCTCTCACCTGGGGTGCTGCAAGGAAGTTGGGAAAGCCCTCTTGCCAACCCAGCTGCTCACCTGATGCAAGGATGAGGGCTTCGTCTGGTGTATGAGATCCTACTCTCAAGGGTGGTGAGCTCCCCTTAAACCCTTCAAGGTGCATATCTCAGCACAGCCACCTATAAGACGAGTGGCTAGTCACTCCTCCTGATGCCCACAGTCCTCAGGTGCCACTTTATGATGAAAGTGGAAAAGATTAGGTAAAAGTTCTTTGTAAGCCTGACAGAGACAGAAGGTGGTACCATTTTGGGCGGATGCTGTCTGCCCTTGCCCACCTCAGCAAGGACTGGCCAGAAGCTGCCCATACTCATGATTGTCTGCACGAGAGCTGATATGCCAGGGATGGCAGATACAAGCGCCTGCGTCTCCTGTGGGCAGGTGGCAAGACAGAGTCTGAGAAGTTCAGTGTTCAGAGAAATATCATTTGGCCCACAGAGGCTTTGGTCAAGACCCCAGATCCCTTCCTGCCATGGAAATCTCAAAGCAAAATTCACTACTCACAAAGTTGGGCAGAAGGGTGGGGAATGAGGCCCAACCAGCAGCTTTTACTCCAGGAAACAAATAACCAGAATCTAGCAGGTTCAAATGGGGTGGGTGAGTTGAATAAAGCCTTGTCGTGGATTTACCTCACCAGGTGACTCTTCCCCAAACTCCCAAACCAGAAATGTAGGATTACTCATCTAGAAAAAGGCCACAAGTGGGTACAGTCGGGAACAGGGAAGATTCTGGATTGGTATGCTGCAAGGGCTTTGTCTTTTTTTTTTTTTGGGGGGGGGGGGTTGTTATTTGTGTTTGTGTCTACTCTTGAGGTAAGTTCTCCATAAGTTGCACAGGCTACCTCTGGCGGCCTCCCAAGAGCTGGGATTACAGGTGTGCTGCATTTTCCAGCAGAGGACAGTGTCAGAATGAGAAGAAATGATTACTGAAGAAAACATCTTTTCAAAGTTTAGTCCCTATGGGGCCTTATTCTCCTTAAGTGCTTCCATGTACCTTATCTTAAGAGATACCCAGACTGTCACAGGGAAAACAAGGCAGGTATTATAATTCCCATCTTAAGGATGAGGAAACAGGTTCAGGAAGAAAAGCCAGAAGACTAAGGCAAGAAGCACACTTTCTCCACTCTCAGCCTCCAGGAGGTCCCAGAGTCACACAATTAAGACAGAAGCATATGTGGTTAGCAGAATGTCTGATAGCGTTTTAAACAGCAGAATATTGCCTGCCATCTTGTAGTTACACTCACTACAACTAACATGAAGGGAGTGATCAACATGGCCAGACACTGTAACACACACAGGTGCAACACCTCACCAACTTTGTGAAGCAGGTGCTACCTCTTTTACAGATAACAAACTTGAGATGCAGAGAAGCTGGACACTTAGGTCATACAGGCATAAGGTGGAGCTAGGACTTGAACTGAGGCTCTCAAATTCCAGAGTTCATCCTCACTTTTAAGCACTGTTCTTCTGCCTTCTAAGAGGAAGTGAGCAGGGAAAGGCTTGAAAGCCTCAATAGACTTTAAATGGGCACTGACAGCTGATGGGTCTGCTTGCACTAGGTGGCAGTGGGTCCTCACTCCAATTCCATTTGCATGGCCATACCAATCCTGAAGACACGGAACCAAGAACCACCCAAGTCTCCTCCACAAACCCAGGCCACTATGAGAGGTAACATTTGTTTGTTTTTGTTGGTGGTAGTTTACAAATTCTCCCCTCTTACATTGGGTCTTGGCTTCTCTCTTCCACCTTCCACCTCTAGTGAATTATTCTTTGGTTTCCTTGCTATGGTTTTTAACAGCACCAGTTTCTTTCCTGGGTGAGATTTATGTGAAATCGAGTGAGCCAACACACACATCTTTTATCTTCCCACTGCCAGTATTTTAGGTAATCAAGAGAAACAGGCTATAATATGCATTCGTTCAACATGACTCTTCAGAGACCCTGACCTCTACTGTAGAGGAGGAGCTTATTATTCACTTTCTACGAGGATATACCAGGAAGTCTGAAGTCAGTCTCTTCAAAAAGTGACAAACTATTACATTACTTTCTCTCTCTACTCACTATTTTTCAGCCTGCTTGGGATTAGCCTCTCCCTGTAGGGCAAGATTGTCAGTTCTTAAATTATTTCTCTTACTGCCTTGTTACATCAGGTTAGAATTAGCTAAAAGGCTCAGCATCCATTCAAGCCATAGAAAATTCAAACCTCTTGGCGCAATCTCCTCTTTTTCAGGGCCTAGAACTAAGACTCAGTACAGTGGTTATGAACACAGGCGAATCTGGTGTTGAAGCTACTCTACCACCCCTACACAGTGTGACATTAGCTAATGTCTTAATCTGTGCAGGCCAAAAGTGTCCTCATCTGTGGAGAGGAAAAAATAGTTTGGGCTTTGTGAGACTGTTGTGAAGATAGATGGGGCAATGTATTCAAATAGCACAGGGGCCAGGCACATAGTAACTGCTCAGTTAATAATATATATTACCATGATTAACTCATAATATTTGATTTTGTCTTCTCAAGCTGCCCTTTGAAATCTTCTATTAAGTTCCATAACTTCATCATGTCTTCCTTTTACTTTAGCTGCTTGATGTTCAAGGGCAAGTTTCAGAGTCTCTTTTGACATGTAATTTGGTCTTTTTTTCCTGTCTTTTTAATAACTTTTTGCTTTCCTCATGAATGGTCTTTCATGTAATGTCACAACTCATCTAGTCTTTGATCCTTAGTGTCTAATGCATTAAACCTGTTCTTGAGGTGGTCTCTGAACTCAGGTGGGATATACTCAAGGTCATACCTTGGGTCTCATACACTTGTTCTAGTTTTCTTTAGTTTCAGTTTGAAACTGCATATGAGCAGTTGATGATCTGACCCACAATTAGCACCTGCTCTTGTTCTGATATTTGATATTGAGGTTTTCCATTGCCTCTTTCCACAAATGTAGTCAATTTTGTTCCTATATGTTCCATCTGGCGAATTCCATGTGTATAGTTGCCATTTATGTTGGTGAAAAAATGTATTTGCAATGAAAAGGTCGTTGGTCTGACAAAATTCTGTCATGTGATTTCCAGCATCATTTCTGTCACCTCAGCCATATTTTCTGACTACTGGGCCTTTCTCTTCGTTTCCAACTTTTGCATTCCAGTCACCAGTAATTATCATCCTGATTGCATGTTCAATCTACTTCAGTTTGCCGAAGTTGGCAAAAATCTTCCCTATCTTCATTTGTGGCCTTAGTGGTAGGTGAATAAATCTGAATAATAGTCATATTAACTGGCCTTCCTTGTAGGCATATTGTTGTTGTTGTTAGGTGCCGTCGAGTCGGTATCTGACTCATAGCGACCCTCATAGGGTTTTCAATGGCTGTTTCGGGATTGCCTTGGGGGTGGATTGCCAGGCCCTCCTCCCATTTTTGCTGTGCTGGAAATTGAACTCGGGACCTCAGAGAGTGGAGTGCAGCACTCTACTAACTGAGCTAAATCCCAGCCCTGTAGGCATATAGATAGATATTATTTTATCACAGCATTCGACAGGGCAGATCTTGAGATGTCTTTTTTGATGATAAATACAACTTCATTTCTCTTTGTCATTCCCAGCATAGTAAACCATATGATTATCTGATTCAAAATGGCCCATGCCAGTCCATTTTAGCTCACTGATGCCTAAAATGTTGGTTTATCTGCTCCATTTCACGTTTGAGAATTTCTCATTTTCCTAGATCAAACTATGTACATTCCACATTTAAATTATTAATGGATGCTTACATTTGTTCCTTCTCATTTTGAGTCATGCGACATCAGCAAATGGAGGTACCAGGGGTGTTACTCCATTTCCATCAAAAAGGTAGACTCTACTTTAATATGATGTTTGTTGTTAGGTGCCGTCGAGTCAGTATCCAACTCATAGCAACCCTATGTACCCTATGTGCTACAAGTGAAATACTATTGTCGGTGCTTGTCTGCTATTCATAGGGTTTTCAATGGCTGATTGTTTTTTGGGAGTGGGTTGTCAGTCCTTCTCCCAAGCCTACAGCACCTGGTGTTCCTAGGTGGTCGCCCATCCAAGTACTAGCCAGGCCTAACCCTGCTTAGCTTCCAAGATCTGACAGGATTGGATGCTGCAGTGGTATGGCTGCAGGCCTATATAATATAGTTAGTGCATATACATAATAAGGGGAGTTAAGGAGAAAATAAACACTAAAAAACACATGATGTTAAGAAATTGTGTGGGGCCACACTATTAGCTGTCCTGGACCACATGCAACCAGCACACAACAGGTTATACATGCCTGTTAGAGTGCTTCCATCACCTGTTTGATGCAGGATATGGCTTTAATGAGACTAGAAATGGAATTCTGCAAGCATCTTTTCCATTAAATTGATGGATTTCAATGAAAAATGAGGGATCAGAGTCTCAGAAAACTTTCTCAAATTCCTCTTGCCCTCTTCTCATTCCACACTGAAATCTATCAAAGTACCTGCTGAGAGGAAGCACATCAAACTACATCTGCCACCATTTCTGCTTCCAAGTGCCTTAATAAAAGGGACATTCCCATAGGCAAAAGGACCCACTAGGTCTTTGCTAAATCCTCCTGGGAAGTGAGCAATTATTTCTTGACCCTTTGGCTTCCTTGCCCCAAACTCCCCTTCCTTTTTTAATTTAAATATTTCTTGAGAGATAGTTGTAGATTCACATATACTTATTAGAAATGCAGATAGCCTGTGTCAGTCTTACCCAATTCCCCCCCAATGGTAAGATCTTACAAAACTAAAGTACAACTTCCCAACCAGGATATCAACATTGATAAAAACCGCCAATCTTATTCAGATTTCCCAGTTTTCCTTGTACCCATTTGTGGGTTGTGTGTCTGTATTTAGTTCTGTACACTCCAACACATGGGTAGGTTTGTGTGTCCATCATAGTCAACACAGTCCATCTCAGCCATGTACTATGGCACATACCTGTAATCCCAGTGACTGGAGAGACTGAAGAGTAACAATGGCAAGTTTAAGGTCAAAGGCAGCCTGCACAACTTAGAAACCCTGTCCCAAAATAAAAAATAAAAAAGGGGCTACGGGTGCAGTCAGTGGTGAAGTGCATACCTAGCATGCATGAGGCCCTGGGTTTAATACCCTTGCACTGGAAAAAACAAAAAAACAAAAACAGTCCATCTCAACAGGGATCCCCCTTATTGCCCTTTTAAAGCCACATCTACCTACCTCCTCCCTAACCCCCTGTCCCTAACTCCTGATTTTCCATTTATATAATTTGTCATCTTAATGCTCTGTTGTTGTTGTTGCTAGATGCCCTCAAGTCAGGACTGACTCATAGCAACCCTCATAGGGTTTTCAATGGCTGATTGTTTCAGCATTGCTTCGGGAATGGATTGCCACATCCTTCTCCCATTATTGCAATGCTGGGGATCAAACCAAAGGCCTGAGAGACTGCAGAGCAGAGCTCTACCAACTGAGAGAGGCAGTTTTCCCCATTTTAATGTTATTGTTGTTTTTTTAGGTGCCACGAGTCGAGTCCAACTCATGGTGGCCCTCGTAGGGTTTTCAATGGCTATTTCAGAACTGTTTTCAGTAGTGGACAGCCACATCCTTCTCCCATTTTTGTGGTGATGAGGATTGAACCCAATTCCTCAGAAAGTGCAGAGCAGTGCTCTACCAACTAAGCTCAACCTCAACCCATCTTAATGTTGTTGTTGTTGTTGTTGTTGTTGTTGTTAGGTGCTGTTGAGTCAGTGTCCGACTCATAGCGACCCTACTTACAAGTGAAACACTATTTTCAATGCTTCTCTGCTACTCACAGGGTTTTCAATGGTGGATTGATTTTTTGGAAATGAGTTCCCAGGTTCTTCTCCCAAGCCTATAGTATCTGGTGTTCCCAGGTAGTCTCCCATCCAAGTACTAGCCAGGCCCAATCCTGCTTAGCTTCCGAGATCTGACAGTATTGGATGCCATAGTGCTACGACTGCAGACATCTTAATGTTACATAAACATAATTATACAGTATATAATCTTTTTTTTAGAAATTTTTAATGTACATCATAATGTGATGCTTTTCATTGTGACAATTTTCATATATGCAATTTGATAAGCATTATTCATATAGGTTACCCCTTACCCTCCTCTATATTTCCCCCCCTCCCCCC
>VMDO01022593.1:0-33211 GCA_007922755.1 Pedetes capensis | reverse complement strand
AGCTTTCACAACCATATGATGCCACTGAAAATACCATGGCATGAGTCAGATGCACCTTCGTCTTCAATGTGACATCTTTGCTTTTCAATACTCTAAAGAGATCTTTTGCCACAGCTTTTCCTAGAGCAATGCGTCTTTGGATTTCTTGACTGCTGCTTCCACGGGTGTTGATTATAGAGCCAAGCAAAGCAAAATCTTGAACAACCTCAAACTTTTCTCCATTTATTGTGAAGCTGCGTGCTGACCCAGTCATAAGGATTTTTGTTTTGTTGATGTTTAGTGGTAACCCATATTGAAGGCTATGATCTTTGATCTTAATCAGTAAGTGTTTTAAATCCTCTTCACTTTCAGCAAGCAGAGTTGTGTCATCTGCATAACGCAGGTTGTTAATGAGTCTTCCTCCAATCCTGATGCCATGTTCTTCCTCATAAAGTCCAGCTTCTCAGATTATTTGCTCAGCATATAAATTGAAGAGATAGGGTGAATGTATACAGCCCTGATGCACACCTTTCTCAACTTTAAACCAGGCAATGTTTCCTTGTTCTAGTCAAACAACTGCCTCCTGGTTCACGTACAGATTTCTCATGAGCACAGTTAGGTGTGCTGGTATTCCCATTTTCCAAAGTTTCCATAATTTGTTATGATCCACACAATCAAATGCCTTTGCATAGTCAATAAAACATAGATAGACATTTTTCTGATATTCCCTGCTTTCAGCTAATATCCATCTGACATCAGCAATGATGTCCCTGGTTCCCCGCTCTCTTCTGAATCCCGCTTGATTTTCTAGTAATTCCCAGTCTATATATTGCTGCAGTCGCTTCTGAATGATCTTTAGTAGAATTTTGCTGTTGTGCAATATTAATGATATTGTCCAATAGTTTGCACATTCAGTTGGATCCCCTTTTTTGGGAATAGGCACAAATATGGATCTTTTCCAGTCAGTTGGCCAAGTAGCTGTTTTCCAAACATGTTGGCACAAACATGTTACCACCTCCAGTGCTGCATCTGTTTGTTGAAACATCTCTATTGGTATCCCATCAATTCCTGGAGCCTTGTGTTTCACCAGTTCTTTCAAGGCAGCTTCCACTTCATCCTTCAACACCATTAGTTCCTTTTCGTATGCAACCTCTTGGAATGGTTGGTCATCTACCAATTCTTTCTTGTATAATGATTCTGTGTATTCTTCCCCTCTTCTTTTGATGTTTCCTGCATCATTTAATATTTTCCCTGTATAATCTTTTACTACTGCCACTCAAGGCTTAAATTTTTTCTTCATTTCCTTAAGCTTGAGAAACACAGAGCTCGTTCTTCCCTTTTGGTTTTCTGCCTCCAGCTCCTTGCACACGTCATTATAATATTTGTTTTTGTCTTTTCGAGCTGCCTTCTGAAATCCTCTGTTTAGTTCCTTAACTTCATCATGTCTTCCTTTTACTTCAGCTGCTCGACATTCAAGGGCAAGTTCTACTGTCTCTTTTGACATGTAATTTGGTCTTTTCTTTTTTTCTTGTCTTTTTAAGAACTTTTTGCTTCCTTCTCGAATGATATCTTTTATATCGTGCCACAACTCTTCTGGTCTCCTATCATTTGTATCTAATGCATGAAACCTATTTTTGAGGTGGTCTCTGAACTCAGGTGGGATATATTCAAGGTCATACCGTGGCTCTCCTATACTTGTTCTAATTTTCTTCACCTTCAGTTTGAACTTGCATATGAGAAGTTGATGGTCTGATCTACAGTTAGCACCTCGTCTTGTTTTGACATTTTGTATAGAGCTTTTCCATCGTCTCTTTCCACATATGTAGTCAATTTGATTCCTGTATGTTCCATCTGGTGAAGTCCATGTGTATAGTCTCCATTTATGTTGTTGAAAAAATGTATTTGTAATGAAAAGGTCATTGGTCTGACAAAATTCTATCATGAGATCTCCAGCTTTGTTTCGGTCACCAAGACCGTATTTTCCAACTACTGAGCCTTCTTCTTTCCAACCTTTGCATTCCACTCACCAGTGATTATCAGTATGTCTTGATTGCATGTTTGATCTAATTCAGATTGCAGAAGCTGATAGAAGTCTTCCCTTTCTTCATTTGTGGCCTTAGTGGTGGGTGCATAAATTTGAATAATAGCCATATTAACTGGCCTTCCTTGTAGGCATATGGGTATTATTCTATCATTGACAACATTGTATTTCATGACAGATCTTGAAATGTCTTTTTTGATGATGAATGCAACCCCATTTCTCTTTAGTTTATCATTCCCAGCATAGTAGACCATATGATTGTCTGACTCAAAATGGCCTATGCCAGTCCATTTTAGCTCACTGATGCCTAGAATGTCAATGTTTATGTGCTCCATTTCTCTTTTAACGATTTCTAATTTTCCTAGATTCATACTACGTACATTCCATGCTCCAATTATTAACGGATATTTACAGTTGTTTCTCCTCATTTTGAGTCTTGCCCCCTCAGCAAATGGAGGTCCTTGGGGCTTTACTCCATTTCTATCATCATGGTAGACTCTCCTTTGAGGAGGCCACTCTTCCCCAGTAGTCTTTTGAGTGCCTTCCAACCTGGGGGGCTTATCTTCCGGCACTATATCTGACAGTGTTTCTTTGCTATTCATAGGGTTTTCAATGGCTAGTTGTTTCGGGAGTGGTTCGCCAGGTCCTACTGGCTAGTCTGTCTTAGTCTGGAAGCTCAGCTGAAAACTTGTCCACCATAGGTAACCTTGCTCATATCTGAGGTACCAGTGGCAGAGCTCTCAGCCTCATCGCAAAACACAAGCCCCCACAGTACGGCAAACTGACAGATGTGTGGAGGTGAGTTTAATAGGTAGAACATTATTTCCTTCCCCTGATTTGACCACATGACTTGGTTTGGATAGCTAAATGAAGCAGAATTAATGATGTGTCAGTTCTGAGCTGAGGCCATAAAAGGGTTTACAAGATTCTGCTAAACTTCTTGTATTTTTTCTTTGCCATTGGAAAGGAGGATCTTAGGATAGATTTGGGTCCCAGGAAGAAGAGGAGTGATAAGGCAAGCAAGGTTGTCCCAGATAAGGTGACCTTCCTAAGCTGAGATGATTTATCCAAATGTAGAGTAGGTCCCCGAGTGACCTGCAGAAATATGGGAAAATCTAACAGAAATCTGCTGAAAACAACCTATGTGAGCTAATCCTCTGTAGACCCACAGTCATATGAAATATTGTAACAAGTAGATATTGTTTTAAGCCATCAAGCGTTGGTGTGGATTGTTACATAGCAAACCCTACCTGATAAACTGGGCAATGAAATCATTTAGCATCATCCAGTGACTAGGGAGAAGGACCCAGCAGCCCAATCCTGAAACAATCAGCCATTGAGAACTGTCAAATATAGTGCCATAAAGTGAGCCTATCAGGTTGGAAGGCATTCAAAAGGTGATTGGGGAAGAGATACCTCCTCAAAGTAGAGTCAACCTTAATGACGGGAATGGAGTGAAGTCCCTGGGACCTCCATTTGCTGATGTGACCCCACTCAAAATGAGTGGTTGCAATAGTGGGATCAAACATGAAAAAGATCATTTGTATGGCTCAGTGTTGGGTACTGTTTTGTTCTGTTGTACTTAGGGTCGCTATGAGTCAGACCTGACTTGATGGCATCTAACAACAATAGTGACCAAATAAGATATTGAAGATTTCCCCAGGATACAATAATAATGCTATCTTTCATAGATATGAACAGAAGCTCTGTGAAAACCAGCTGTTCTCTTACTCACACAAGGGGGTCAAATATTCAAAAGTTTGAAAGTTGGATAAGTCACCTATTAGATTGGTGCCCCAGTTGTTCACACAGCCTTGGGCAAAACCCCAATATACAGCAGGATGCAATCCTTAACCCTTCATGGATATTCTCAGTTCCCATAGCTTATCTTCTCATGGTTCTTCTCTCCTCCACATCCTCATCCATACACATCATGTCCTCAGGGTCTTTAAAGTGTTCATTCTGGCTGAGAGAGTGGATCAGATGGAAATGGGAATCAAGGCAATCGCAGGAGAAATCATTAGAAAGTTATTGGGGGTGTCTGGGTGAATTAGGACTGCAACCGTTGAGGTAGAAAATAAGTGAGGAAGTTGAATCATGAAAATAGTGCCAACAGTAAGACTTGCCTGGTGCTTGTGCACCATTATGCTGTATTATATATATTTAATCGACAGTCCTGTGACTTAGGTTCCATTACTTCTACTGTACAGATGATGATATTTAGGCTAAGTAACTTGCCTAGTCTGTGAGCAATAGATACAAACACAGGAAGTATGGATTCTGAGCCTGGGCTCTCAGCTACCACATGATTCTACCACTGCATTAAGAGCTTTACAGGTGGAACAATAAACATGACTTAGTGGTTGATTAGCCATAGGAGGGGAGGAACAGAGAGTTCAGAACAGTTCAAAAACCACATGTTCTGGCAAAAGTGTGTGTGTGTGTGTGTGTGTGTGTGTGTGTGTGTGTGTGTGTGTGTGTAAGCATGCACGGACATGTATGTTCATGCTTGTATGTGTGCCCATTTACAATGACAAACAAGGGAAAGAACTGTATCATTTGTTTCTTACAGAGTAAGATTTTGCTTCAAGCAGAAAATACTCACAAAGAATGATTGTCACCAAATATGTGAAGGACTTTGATATGGAAGTTGATTCTAACTTGTTATCTGGGGAGCAGTGAATCAGAATTGGGACAAATAAGTAGAAGTTTCTGAAGGATAGTTTTGGATGTAGCATAAGGAGTAACTTTTAGTTGTCAGAACTTTGTATAAGAATGAGCTGCTCTGGAGCTAAAGTGATGCCTGTTCACTGTTTCTAAGCAAGAACTCCATATAATTTGGCAGAGATCATGAGTAGGAGAACCCGAACTGTGGGGGGTGTCAAATAAGTAAATAATTTCAAAATAATCGCAGAACCATTGTCTGAAATAATTTGCTCTGAATTTGTCTCCCACAGCTGGGTACTCATTTCAGTCTTGTAGAATATGCAGAGGCTATGTAGAATATTTTCTGCCTCTTCAGTTTTTTCAGTAAATGCTGTAGCCTAGATTTGACAACAGAAAAAGTAGTTTGAAGGGAAAAACCCTGGGTATTCTTGGTTCTATCCTGTTTGTGAAGAAAGTTGTTTTAAGAAAAGCAGCATTCTTTCTCTCTAGAATAAACATTAGCAGTGGCTTTTATGCTAATGCAAACAAGTAAATGTATATATATTTCCAAAAAATAACTGCTTGCAACAGAGAGGCAAAGTACCCTCATTCAACCTTACAACTGTTGCTCTTTGACAATAAATGTGTTTTAAAAGAGGTCACTTTCTAGAAAATCTCTCAGGGCATAGTATACAAAATAGCCTCAAGAGCCCTTCAACTGCTCCCTGCTGTTGTCTTGAAACTAAGAATTCTTTCTATATTAATCCCTCTTTCCTGAGAAGTTGATACTATCTGGTAGGAAGCAGATGACCAATTCTGGAATGAGGGGTGGTCTCTGGACCTCAAGCTTGACTACATGGTAGAGGCTACTAGAAAAAGAGAGAATTTCATGCTAACTAGAAATCTGAGAAATAATTAAATAGATGAAGAAATTTAGAAAGCCTGCCAGTTGATTCAGTATGATCATAGGGCTAGGTCCATAGTCTAAGTAAAAAGATCAAGGAAATATAAACACAAGGTCATTACACAAAACAAAGTACAAAGTTGGGAATAAAGAAGGAAACTCAATCCCTCACTAAAGGAAGTGGGCTGGACATCCAACCCTTCTATTTCAAGGTTCCAGCTGCATTATATAATTTTTTAAAGCAGTGTTCAGGACAAACACCTTGGAGTTGTAATTGACTCTTGCAAGTCATGGCCTAAAGACTCTTAGAAATCAAGGTTTCAGTTCACTCTTCAGAAGTCACTTCAGCACCATGGCCAGAATCCAGAGTCTCCGTGAACCCACCTTTGGTCTCCACTTTTGCTTAAGATCACGTCTGAAAGCAGAAGAAATTGACCATAAGAAACCCAGTCAAGAATGTGTGTGTGGGGCGGGGGGAAATTTATAGATTCAGACATAAGAATGTCTTGAAACCCAAGAAATGGAATGGACTCTTGACAGGAGACTCTGTCACCCACTACCTTTTCCATCTCTCTCAGGAGTAGTCATGTGTTGTGAACTTCATAATGTT
The DNA here is from genome assembly GCA_007922755.1 of Pedetes capensis. Lineage (NCBI taxonomy): Eukaryota > Metazoa > Chordata > Mammalia > Rodentia > Pedetidae > Pedetes > Pedetes capensis. The sequence goes on along the minus strand of VMDO01022593.1, from coordinate 27,031 downwards.
TTATAGGAAGCTCAGAGGCAAGTTTGTAGTTTACCTATAACCAGTGATTAGAGATATAATAGTATGCATTTTTAATCCCTATTTCTGGCTCCATTTTACCACTTTACTCTTCTATTTTCAGCCTTCTGTCTAAATTTGAATTTGGGCTTTCTTTTTTGATACCTATTCTTTGATATATGGGAGAAGGACATGGCAATCCACTACTGAGGCAATCCTGAAACAATCAGCCATTGAAAACCCTATGAGGGCCGCTATGATTCGGACACTAGTGACAGCATCTAACAACAACAACAATTCTTTGATATCACAAGACAGTTTGTGTGTGTGTGTGTATGTGTGGTACTGAGGGTTGAGCCCAGGGACTCACACTTGCATGCTTTGTGAGTGCTGGACCACTGAGCTGCCATAAAACAACTTTTCTGGAAAACAAAGAATTCAACTATCAAATTAAAATTTGCACTGACTTGCATGCATATATGTAATACATGTTTATATTTTCTCTCATAAGACTACTCTGTAAAAAAGAGCTATCCCCTTACACACACACACACACACAATTGAAAGCACTTTGTAAGCAACACAAAAAAGTCAATGCATAAACTGTGTTTGGGTAATGGAGTTTACATGGTTATTTTGATGTTCCTGGAACAATTTTAAGTTTCTAGCCAAAGGTAGACTATGCAGTTTGCAAAGATGGCTGCAAGAATAAATTCTATCCCATCCCATATGACCTTTGGCAATGTATTTTTGCCACACCTCTCATCAAGATCTGAGTTCTGTTTCCAAACACTTGAGTCTGGGTTGGGCTAGGAATTTTCTTTGATCAGTACAAAGTAGTGGAAGTGATATTATGCAGGTTTTAGGGTCCAGGTTTCAAAATGTCTTGCAGAGTTCACCTTCCGCCTTTTGAAATACTTCTGTGGGACTTCCACACAAGGAAACAGATCTAGCCCACTAGAATAAGAAGCCACATGGAAATTAGCAGGATAAGTAACCCGGATACCCAGTTGGGAGCCAGCCTGCTGTGGTTCACAGATCACACTTATGTCAGAGGTCAGAACGTAATTCTCCAGGCCTCTCATCTCATGCCCTTCGAGAGCATGTTCATACCTACTGGACCCTACTTAGCTTCCAAGGTCAAACAAAATCTGGTGCATTCAGTATAATATGGCTTTGGACTTTAAAGAGTGTGTTCAGCATTGCAACTCTCCTCTGTGGGAGAGGAGAGCTACTACAAGGCCATATTACTTACTCTGATACAGCAAGGAAGAGACCACACTAAACATCAAGTGACAGGCCTCAGTGTCAGCACAGTCACCAACATGCTATGTATTTATACATAAGTAAAATGACTTCTCTGGGCCTCCGCTCCTCATGTGCATAATGAGCAGGCTGGAGGAGAAAATCCTGACGTCTTCTTTAAGTTCTGAGAGTCCTTGATCCTGTAACTCTAAAGCATGCCTTTCTAGCTTTTTATCACAGCAAGGGCTCAAGGGATTTTACTGTGACAGACTGGAAGCTGGAGAGGGGGAGACAGCGTATTGCCTTTCATTCTGTCAGCTCCCCTTCTTGTAAAGGGTAACATTGTCACTCATAGTTTATCTTGCTGTAAACTTTCCTTAATATTTTAGTTGGATTCAGACACAGATTAGTCATCCTGGGCAACAGGCAACATCACTAATTAACTGGCAGGAACACAAGTAACCACATTCCCTGGTGCAGAAGGTCGATTTATAATCAGCTTCCATCCTTCTAGGTCTTCACAATGGTGTGCCATTTCCTTCTCTGTGTGCTGAAAATGCCTAAGGTGGGAAAGGATAACAGGGAGGAATCTCAATTCAGGGAAATGCAATTCTGTTTACGTCTTCATTCCCAAAACCAATGTAGTTAAGAAGTTCTGCTTTGGCTATCTTCTGTAAAGGAAAATGTTTGTCCTTTCACAATGTTAAACAAAAATTCAATATTATTACTACACATGCAATACTGTAGAAGTGAAGATACAAACAGAATTTTTCTTTTCAATAGAATTTTATATCAAAGTGATTTATTCACACCTAGCTGTGCACATACCATACCACCTGTGTTCAACACTGAACCTCTAGTGCTTAGAATGCCAAATGTTTGTTGAATGAGTGAATAAAAATGTCTCTTCTAAAGCAACCATACTTGTTTTCTCTACTTTTTCACCCTCTACCAATTCCTTAAAACATAGTATTCTTGATTTCATCTCCATACCAGTGATCTCAGTATTAGCCAGGGCTCTTTCAATATCGTAATGAATTTGAACACAATTCAAACTAGCTTAGGCAAAAAATAAAATAAAATAAAATTGTGTATTTGGAAAGAAAGCTGGAGTAGCTCACAGTGAACAAAGGGAAATATTCGGGAGTTTGGGCCTTGTAGCTTCATTCTAAAACCTCAAATTTCCCCAAATCAAAATTAAACCAGCTTCTCTTCCCCATTTTCTATGTTCTCTGTCTGTTCATCTTCCATCTCTCCTTCTGCTAGAGTGAAGAAGAGAGCCCCCACAAGAACTTGCCATGCTTGTACCCTCACTTTGAATTTGCAGCATCCAGAACTGTGAGGCTATTTTTTAATCCACCCACTCCATGATATTCTTTTTTAGTAGCAGCCTAAGTTAACTAATAGAGCAACTAAGTCCATTTATTTTCTTCTTGCTCTGATACTTTGTACTGGGATTTAGCTCAGTTGGTAGAGCACTACTCTGCAGTCTCTGAGGTCCTGGGTTTGATTCCCAGCACCACAAAAATGGGAGAAGGACTTGGCAATCCACTCCCTAGGCAATCCTGGAACAGTCAGCCTTTGAAAACCCTATGAATAGCAGAGAAGCACTAACAATAGTGTTTCACCTGTTGTACATAGGGTTGCTTTGAGTTGGACACCAACTTGACAGCACCTAACAACAACTGGTACTTTAGCCTTTTAGGCTCTGCTCTTGGTTGATTTTTATCTAACCCTCTGTTTTCAGTTATCATTATCATTTTAGCCTCTCACATACAGTCTTCAGTCTTCAGAGTTCCCATATGGGCTACATATCCTGTTCCTGCAAAATAGTTCCAGAGAGCCTTACTCTCAAAAGTTAAAGCTGAACACATTATCTTCTCTCAAAACTCTTCTTCCCTCATTACACCCATCCACAGTGTTCATACCTGTGAACAGAGCTGCATTTACCCATTAGCTAAGGGATATCAACATTCATACATATTTCTCTCCTACTCTTGGGTGTAAACAATCACCAGATTCTATTTATAATACATAACAAGTAGTAGTAGAATTTCTTCATTTATCTTCATTTTTGTTGATTACCTTCAGGAAAATGGCTGTCAATATTCAGCTTAATTTCTACAACAGTTCCTAATTGGGCTCCACGATTCCAGTTCGGTTCTCTGTTGTTCATTCTTTACTTTACAGCCAAACCTTGATTATGATATTCTTCTACGTGAAACGCAGCACAAAAGATCCTGCCTGTTCTGAGTTCTGCATACCTTTTACTATTGTTCGAATGTGGTCTGTCCCTATCTGCCGTCTACACTTACACAAGAGTTTAATCTCCAAAGTCACATGTTAATTGTATAAAGAGGGTGGAAATTTAATCCAACTATGATGTTCAGAAGTGGTACTTTCAGGGTGGAGTGTCCATGACTGAATCCTATTGCCTTTATGAAGAGGGCCAGAGACCAAATGTATAGAGATACACATGTACTCCCTCCATGATGTGATGCAATTCAGAGAGAGCTTTCTAGCACTACTACACTGTTTGGACTCCTAGCATCCAAAACTGTGAACTAAATAAACCTCTCTCTTTTTTTTTTTTTTTGTGGTGGTGGGGGTTGAACCCAGGGCCTTGTACTTTCATGCTCTGCAAGTGCTGGACCACTGAACTGCACCCTCAGCCCATTGTTTTACTTTTTGAGAGAGGGTCTTGCTAAGTTACACAGTCTCCCTCTGGTCTTGAACTTGCGATCCTCCTGCATCCGCCTCCCAAGCCGCTGGGATTTATAGGCGTGCGCCACCACGCCCGGCTTAAACCTCTTCTTTATAAAGCAGCCTGCTTCAGGTATTTCAAAATGATCTACAAAACCTTTCCAACAATATTTCTTGACATTTTCCCCTCATGCTATTTACTTCAGCCATGCAGAGCTAGTTATGGTTCTTTTGGACAATATCATGCCCAGTAATGCCTCTGAATGCTTGAACACCTATTCTATTTAATATATCTTTCCCATTACCATTTACCCAGTTAACTCCTGTCAAGACTTTCTGGTTTCAGGTTACTTGTTCTTCCTCTGGTGAATCTTCCCTTACCACAAATTTAATCAGGTTTTTATGGGACCTCACAGACCATTATATTAGTCTATTGGAGGATCTCTTTACAGTATTGCAAATGAAATGCTTACCTTTTCCTTTTTCTATAAGATTGTGAGTACATCAATGGTGGGAGAATGTTTGGAGTCTATTTTGAATACTTAATTAGTACTTGTTTATTAGTACTGAGAAAAATGTACATCAAGAATATAAAAACTCATGCCCACACTCTAGTTGCATAATGACCAAAACTCATTCAGCTCAGCTCTTACCAAAATAAAGATAAAAACAAAAATAACCTCCCTCACAGCTTCATCTTTTTAATGGAAATCTGTACATTCTTATTTTTATGGCTTTATTTACAAGGTCAAGGAGTTTATTTGAGCTTTATACTTACTCCATTACTTTATTTTTGAAAATGTATTCTATCCACCGATGTCTGTTGATCTGTGATACTTTGATCTGCAAAGGCAGATCTGTTTTGTCACTGATTGTCCTCAAGTGATAAAAAAAAACACATCAAAGCTCTCAGATAAATTTTTCAGATGACATGTTACTTCTTGTTACTCTTCCTCCTAATATAGGTTTGAGTTTTTTCTAATCACTGTGGAATAAACAAACACTAGCTGTTATATTTTACCTAGGCAGGTGGCTCACTCAGATCTATATGCCTATGTTATCTGGGCTCTGCAATTTTACACTAGCATGAATAAATTTAATTATGAAGAAAATGTTTGAATACAGTGGTTACTGAAAAATAGGGCATAAAACTGTAAGCACAGACTTCTGGTTGAAAGGATATGACTAAAATGGAAGAAGAAGAAAAAATATATATACGTGTGTGTGTGTGTGTGTGTGTGTGTGTGTGTGTGTGTGTGTATACAATCCATAACAGATCTGGAAAGACAAGAAGAGTGCCCCCAAGAAACCATGATGAAAGAGAAAAGTAGTTGGGAAAGACTGATAATGAAAACAGAAAGGTTAAAGAACAAAGTCATGGGTTGTCAGCAACATAAATTAATTAAAAGGTAGGGAATTTAAGCCAGCCCCTAAATATCAAATGGCTTTATCTGATATGTGTGCTAAGGATAATGTCTTGTGTACAGATCTTAGACCTAGATCTTCTACCAGAGAAGTGGGGCTGTGCCTCAGATAACTCTTATAGCTTCCAGAAAAGACATAGCAATCACATATTCAAAATAATCTTCTACTTACATACCTTAAAGGAAATCCCACTTGGTCTCACCCTCCTCCTCTACTAACTTCTCTTATGGAAAAAAAAAAAGATTTAAGCCCGTTGTGGTCTAAATCTGTGTTTGTTACCAAGAGAACATGAAATTTCCCTTAAATTGTTGAAGGATTACTGGGTTGAAGAATCATTCTCCAGTTGCTAATATCATTCAACTTAAATTTCATCAATAATTGTTAACAAAAAACAATAGACATATTAATGTGTAAGGGAAGAGTTAACACAGTAAAACAGAGAAAATTTATTCCGCTAAAACATCAATAAAAAAGAACAGCCTGCTAAGGAGAAGCAACAGCCAGAACTCCTAAACACAAAAATTTAAAACCATGATGGATAAACTGAAAGCTAAAAATGAGTAGATGGTTGGTCTGCATAGAAGGATGGATGATAACAATGAATAATAAAAACTCAACTAAGATTGTAGGCTGGAGGCTTTTTTCTCAACTGCTTAAAGAAAAGGAAAAGGCCAAATATGAGGAGAGATATTAAGACATAGAGAGAGAGAGAGATCCAGAAAATCTAACATCTATTTAGTAAATGTTCTAGAAAGAATGAGAGGAAAAATATCAAATAAATAATAAAGGAAATTTTTCCTGAGCCAAAGAAAAGACTTCTCAGTAGTACTTCATTTATTCAGATTTTTATTAGGCACTGTTTTTAACACAGTGATAAGGAATACAAAGATCATATCTAAATATATGTTAGCAACCTCATCTAAGTTCTAGATACTACAGAAAATCCTAAACTATTCTTTTGTCTAGGATAGAGTATCTTGTACAGGACTAGGCTTCCCACTATAAATAACTATCAAACTAGACAAAATATATAACCCAACAGACTTTCCAGACAGTGGAAAACAGGCATCACAAGACCATGGTCCCTGACGGGAGGGACATTCTGAGGTGAGTTCCATCATCACATAGCTCTCTGCTTGGAAAAATTTCCCCAGCATGATGCAGAGAATTGAAGAATCAGCAAAGCACAGTGATTCAGATAAGTTGAGAAAGCAAAGATCAGAGTCCAAGACATCTGCCATGAAGCAGCTTGGAATCTGTTTAACACAAGAATAAATTAAGTAATATTTAATGAAGCCATCCAAGTGATGGATGCTATGCAGAGGTAGGCCTAGAAGTCCATGCAGGATATTCCTTGTAAGTCCACAGTTGAAAGGTAAGCTGTCCATTCTCCAGTGAGATACCTCAAAATTCACTGGATACCAGCCATTATGGGTTGAAAATGGAACTTAGACACAACAGGTCAAGAGTGCTAGAAGAAATAGGCCAAGAGATGTTGGAATGCTGGTCCCAGAGTGGAGATACCTTGTTAACACATCCTTAACATACCTGAAGTGCAGCTGAGATAGAATGTCTTCATTTTAGAATAAGGATACACCCTAAAGTAAGAACTACCTGTGGCCTGCTTTGTTGTTGTTGTTGTTGTTTGGTGCTATCAAGTTGGGTCCAACTCATGGAGACCCTATGTACAATGGACGAAACGCTCCCTGACACCATGCCATGCCTGGCACTATTGTCAGTGCTTCTCTGCTATTCATAGGACTTTCAATGGCAGATTGTTTTGGGAGTGGGTTGCCCTAGCCTGTAGCACCTGGTGTTCCCATGTGGTCTCCCATCCAAGGACTACCAGGCCAATCCTGCTCAGCTTCTGATATCTAACGGGATTGGGTGCCAGGGTGCTATGGCAGCAAACATGGCCTGCTTTACTGAAATCTAAAACCAGGGTGAATACAACCTACAGGGGAGACTAAGTTAGAAGGTTGAAGTTAGATAAGTTAGAGAGATTTGAAAAGCATTTTTCATAGAATTCGCCCTAGCCAAACATAAAATCAAACACACACAAGTTCATGATTTCCTGGTAGTTGCACTGCCCACCAGAACAAAAAAACAACACTTCTCAGGAAAGCAGAATCCAAAGTCACCATAATGTATTATCTACCACATTCAGAATTCAATTAAAGTGCACTAGCTGTACAAATGGGCTGAGATTTAGCTCAGTTGGTAGAGTGCTGCGCTGTAGTCTCTGAGGTCCTGAGTTCAGTTCCCAGCATTGCAAAAATGGGAGAAGGACCTGGCAATCCACTCCCAAGGCAATCCCGAAACAGTCAGCCATTGAAAATCCTATGAGGGTCGCTATGGGTCGGATACTGACTCGACAGCACCTAACAACAACAACAATAACAAGCTGTACAAAGAAACAGGAAAAAGTGATTCATAGTTAAGAAAAAGAAATTTGTTCTTATAATAAGTCCTGAGCGGGCCGGGTGTGGTGGCGCATGCCTGTAATCCCAGGGGCTCGGCAGGCAGAGGCAGGAGGATCGCAAGTTCGAGACCAGAGGCCGTCTGTGTAATTTAGCGAGACCCTGTCTTAAAAAGTAAAAAAAAATGGGCTGGGGGTACAGCTCAGTGGTCCAGCACTTACAGAGCATGCAGGCACAAGGCCCTGGGTTCAACCCAGTACCGCAAAAAAAAAAAAAAAAAAAAAAAAAAAAAGTCCTGAGTTGGTCCAAATGTACAGCTAAGCAGACAGAATTTCAAACAGATATCATAAATATGATCAGCCATGTGTGTCCATGGGTTCCACCAACCCATGGACTATGGATTCAACCAATGCCCAAATATTTTTTCAATTGTATCTGTACTGAGTATGTACAGATTTTTTCTTGTCATTATCCTCTAAGAAATACAGTGTAACAAATACTTACATAGCATTTGTTGTTGTTGTTTGTTGTTGCTGTTACATGCCATCGAGTTGGTATCCGACTCATAGTGACCTTATGTTCAAGAGGCAAAACACTGTTGTCAGTGCTTCTCTGCTATTCATAGGGTTTTCAATGGCGGATTGATTTTTGGGAGCCGGTTGTCGGGTCCTTCTCCCAAGCCTACAGTATCTGGTGTTCCCAGGTGGTCTCCCATCCAAGTACTAACCAGGCCTGACCCTGCTTAGCTTCTGAGATCTGACAGGATTTACACTACAGTGGTATGGCTGTAGGCACATAGCATTTAGATTGTGCTAAGTATTGTAACTGGCACCTAACAACAACAACAACAACAACAATGTGTTGTAAGTAAATAAATTAGAAATGATATAAAGCACACTGAGGTAGTGCATCAGTTACATGCAAATACTCTAATGTTTTATATAACCAGTTTAAGCATCCATGATTTTGGTATAGTCTAGAACTTAAAAAGTCTCGAACCTAAAAGTATAATAATTAAAAGTGTAATATCTGAAATTTAATGGCTGATTGGGTGGGCAAAAGAAAAAGTTAGTGAATTTGAAGACATAATCAAATTCAGCCTTAAGAAAAAAAATAAAATGAAGAAAATTAACAGACCTTCCAGGGTTCTGTGGAATAATATCAAATGATGTGACACACATGTATTTGAAGTCCCCCAAAGAAAATAGAGTAATACTGAAGTAGAAAAACCTCATGTATTTGAAGAAATAATAGATAAAAATTTCACAAAATTGTGATAAAAAGCAAAAGAGTGAGTTATAGTTCAGAAATCTCAGTAAATGTAAATACAACCACATTTAGGAAGAATATAGTCAAACTTTGGAAAAATAAGGAAAAAATCTTGAAAGTAAAGAGACAGGATCCACAAAACAGGGAAACGGGTAAGAAATATCACTGACTTCTCAATGGAAACAGTAGAAGGAAGAAATAATACAATAATATTTTAACATGCTAAAGGAAAAAATAAAACCTGGCAAATGTCTAAATAGAGTAAAAAATTCAAAACAAAGGGTGAAATATAGGCATTTTTGGATAAGGGAAATTTGAGAAAAAACATTACCAATAGGTCTAACTAAAAGAAAACAGAATTCTTAAAGCCAAAGGGAAGCAATAATAGTTAAAATTCTGGTGTACATAAAAGAATGATGAGCTATAGAAATGACAAATTAGTAAATAAATGTAAAATATATGATACTTTTGTTTTCTCATAATCTTAAAAGAACACTGATTAAGTGAAAGGCAATAACATTGCAAAGTGGGGTTTAAAATATACATAAAAGTAAAATGATGCAGACAAGTAGGTAAAGTGTAGAAGTACTGTTGTTGTTCAGTGCTGTTGAGTTGTGTCCAACTCATAGTGACCTTATGTACAATAGATGAAACACTACCTGACAATGGCACTATATCAGTGCTTCTCTGCTATTCATAGGGTTTTCAGTGGTTGATTGTTTCAGGATTGTTTTTCAGGAGTGGGCTGCAAGGTGCTTCTCCCATTTTTGCAGTGCTGGGGATTGAACTTAGGGCCTCAGAGTGCACAGAGCAGCACTCTACCAACTGAGGTAAACTCCAGTGTAGGAGTACTGGATAATGAAATCATACTGGAGAAAGGGTATTATATTTGTGGTGTGTGGGATGTGAAGTATGAAGCAGGAACTAGGAAGAAGAAGGTGGGAAATGATCCAGGAGTAAAGTGAAAATGGGGAAAAGGGAAATGGAAAATAGAAATTATCAAGTGTGAAGGACAAAAAGAGAAGTTCAATATCACTATATATACACACTAATAAGTTTAGGAAGTACATTAATAGGCCTAGAGCAACCATAAAAATAAAATAGAAAAAACCTTAGGAGACATTGATAAATAAGGGAAAATATGAGAGATTAATAAAAGTTATTTGAATAACCCCAAAGAAAGACACAAACAAAAAAACAAAGCCCTAGAGAGAGTTGGGGATATAGTTCAGTGCTCTGGGGATTGCCTGGCATGCATGAGGCCCTGTGTTCTATCCCTGGCACCCCTATATACACATACACACACACTCGATAGCTAGTAGGTAGGTAGGTACATAGGTAGATAGGTAGGTAGATAGATAAACAGACATTACTGCTGGGCACCATGGCACATGCCTGTCATACCAGCATCTCCGAAGACAGAGGCAGGAGGATCACAAGTTAAAGGCCAGAGGCAGCCTACGCAACTTAGCGAGACCCTGTCTCAAAATTAAAAAAATAAAAAAGGGACTGTGCATGCAGTTCAGTGGCAGAGCATTGCCTAGCATGTGCAAAGTCCTGAGTTCAACACTCCAGTACTGAAAAAAATAAACAAACAAACAAAACAGGCAAAAAACTCCTAGAGACACAGGAAAAAGAATCTAAGAATAGAAACCTAATGGAAAGTGATTTAAATATAATTAAATTCATAATTTCATTATGCGTGAATGGGTTACACTAAAATTAAAAGGTAGATAGAAGCTGCCATACTGAACTAAAAAAGCAAAATCTACCACTTGCTATCTTAATGATACACATTTTACAGTATAAGTATACAATGTTGAAATTAAAACAATGGGAAAATCATACTATGCAAACTGAGCAGGAAAACCATATTAGTAAGAACCATTATGGATATGAAATTTTATGACAGAGATTTAAAGAGATGAAAAGAAACATAAGAATAAAAAGAGCAACTCACCATGAATATAACAGAACATTAAAATTCATGAAGCAAAAACTGACAGAAATAAAGAAATAAATCCCAAATCATATTTGGAGATGTTAACAAGCCCCTCTCATCAAGTAGAAAAAAATTAAGAATATAAAAGTTCAAAACAATACTATAAACCAATTTCATCTAGTTGATACAGTATTTACATAAGAACACACTCAAAAGTGCAGAATATGCATTCTTTATAGGGCTTATGAAACGTTCACCATAGTGGGATATAAACTGTGCATTAAAGTCTCAATAAATTTTAATGTGTGAATTTATTTATTCTATCTCAAAGAAGGGGCTGAGGTTTGCCTCAGTTGGTAGAGTGCAGCTCTGTGCTCTCTGAGGCCCTGGGTTTGATCCCCAGCACCACAAAAATGGGAGAAAGGCATGGCAATCCATTCCCAAATCATTCGCCAAATGATCAGCCATTGAAAACCCTAGGAATTATAGAGAAGCCCTGACAACAGTGCTTGGCATGGCACAGTGTTGAATAGTGTTTCATTCTGTTGTAGGTAGGGTGGCTGTGAGTCAGACTTGACTTGACGGCACCTAATGGTAACAACAACGTTTCAAAGACGATGATATTATTCGGTATGATTATTGATTTTTAATTCTTTCATCTTTTCACTTGTTTTTTTCCTACATCTAGCATAAAATTTACCCTCTTAATCATTTTCAGTGCACATTTCAGCAGCATCAAACACATTCACATGGTTGTACAATTGTCAACCGCCATCCATTTTCAGAATCTTTTTTAAATTTTATTTTACTTTTGATGAACATGTTCTAATTGTACATTTTAATGTGATTCAGTGTGTATTTCAACACGTGCATACAGCATGCCCTCATCTTGTAAACTGAAGCTCTGATTTCATTGAAGAAAATTCAGCAGGCTGAACATGGTAGCACATACCTATAATCTCAGCATTCTGGAACCTGAGGCAGGAGGAAGGCAATTTTGTGGCCAGTCTGACCTACATGGTGAGACCCTGTCTCAAAATAATAAAACCAACACCTCTAATCCCAGCAAGTCAGCAGGTAGAGGCAGGAGGACTGGCAGCCTGCATAACTTAGCAAGACCCTGTCTCAAAATAAAAAGTAAAAGGTGAGTTCAGGGTGCAGCCCAGTAATACAGCACTTGCAAAGTATGTGCAAGGACCTGGGTTCAACACCCAAGTACTGCAAAAAGCAAAACCAAACCAAACCAAAAAAAATAGACAAAAAACATTAGATTCTAAAGTCATCAAACAATAATTCCCCATTCCTCCCTACCTGCTGTGCCTGGAAACCAACAATGTGCAATGTGTCTCTACAAATTTGACTGCTCTGAGGATTTCATCTAAGTGGAGTCATACAGAATATGTACCTTTGTGATTGGCTGATTTCACTTAGCATAATGTCCTCAAGATTCATCAATATTGTAGGAAGTGTCAGAACTTCATGCTTTTTCAAGGTTAAATAAAATAGTCCATTGTATGTACATGCCATATTTTGCTTGCCCGTTCATCTGTTGATGTGCCTTTGGTCCGTTCCGATCTTTTTGCACTTGGTTGTACAAATATCTGTCTGAATTTCTATTTTCAATATTCTTTGGTACATACCCAGAAGTTTGCTGGATCATATGGTAGTTCTATTTTTAACTTTTTTGAGGAACATTCATACTGGTTTCCACAGAAGCTGTGCCAATTTCCATTCCCACCAACAGTGCACAAAGATTCCAATTTCTCCATATCATCACCAAGAGATGTTATTTCTTGTGTTTTTGTTTGGGAGAAGGGGATAATAGTAGCCATCTTAATGGGTCTGATGTGGTATCTGGTTATAGTTTTAATTTGCATCTCCTAATGACACAGAAGCACTGACAGTAGTGCCAGGCATGACACAGTGTCCAATAGTGTTTTGTTGTGTTGTGCATAGGATCAGTATGAGTCAGACCCAACTTGATTGCACCCAACAACAACAACAACAACAACAACAACAAAGGATTAATAATGTTAAGTATCTCTTCATGTATTTATTGGCTATTCACATATGTTCTTAGGAAAAGATGTCTAATCAAGTCCTCTGCCCGTTGTTTAATCAGGTTGCAATTTTTTGTTTGTTTTGTGCTATTTTTAAGTTGTAAGAGTTCTTTATATTCTAGATATTAACCCCTTGGGTTTGCTTTTTACTTTTCAATTCTTTTCTCCTTTAACTGTTATTAGTAACTTTTTTTTTAGTTAGCATAGAAAATAATGGGCTTCATTATGACATTTTCATACATGCATATCATTGTACCTTGCTCATATTCACTCCCCCATTCCCTTCCTCCCCTCAAATAGTCCCCCTTCTACTTTTGTGTCTAAAAATATAGTGTATGTATAGATATAAAATCCATTGTTGTCACTGTTAGGTGCCATTGAGTCAGGTCCAACTTATAGTGACCCTCATAGTGTTTTTAATGGCTGATTGTTTCGAGATTGCTTCGGGAGTGGATTGCCACATCCTTCTCCCATTTTAGCAGCACTAGGAATTGACCTCAGTCCGCAGAGGGTGTAGAGCAGCACTCTCCCAACTGAGCTAAACCCAAGCTCCATATATAAAATATAGAGTGTGTGTATACATACATACATACATACATACATACATACATACATATTATATGTCATGTCTGCAGCCATGGCACTGTGGCGTCCAATTCTGGCAGACTCAGAAGCTAAGCAGGGTCTGGCCTGGTTAGTACCTGGATAGGAGACCGCCTGGGAACACCAGGTGCTGTAGGCTTGGGAGAAGAACCCAGCAACCCACTCCCAAAAATCAATCCGCCATTGAAAACCCTATGAATAGCAGAGAAGCACTGCAATAGTGTTTCACCTGTTGTACATAGGGTAGGTATGAGTTGGATAATGACTCAATGGTACCTAACAACAACATATATGACATGCATATTTAATCTAGAGTCTGCATATGAGAGAGTGTGATATTTGTCTTTCTTTCCCCTTACCCCCTATTCCTACCTCCTCCTATACTTAGCTTATAGTGTCCTTTAATGTCCTTATATTTTGACATAGTGAAATTAATCTATGCTTGCTTTTGTTGCCTATGTTTTTGGTGTCATATCTAAAAAAATCACTGCCAAGTCCAGTGTTATGAAACTGTTTCTCAATGACTTCATAAGTTGTAACTCATATGTTTAGGTTGTCAATTTACTTAGAGTTCATCATTGATATAGCCCTTAGAGTGTAACTTCATTGTATGGATATATTTAGTTTCAATGAATTTTTAACAACAAATATTATAAGAGATATACTTTCATTACATCAGAATTAAGAAATTAATAATAAAATATATAGAAAAATTCTGAGATACATGGACAAAAAAACAACATACATTTGAATGATAAATGAGTCAAAGAAGTTAAGAGAATTTTTAAAATATTTTGAAAAAAGTGAACATGAAGATACAATTTAGGAAACTGCAGAAAAGAGAGAAATTTGGGCCTAAAGTAAGCTGCTGAAAAGAAATAATTAAAAATCAGAAGCCAGTGAAATTGGAAACAGGGGAAAAGAGAAAGTCAACAAAACTATAACTTTGTATTTTGAAAAGATGACTATGATGTATAAACTAACCAGGCTAACCATGAAAAAAAAAAAGAAGCTATGAATTCCTAATATCAGAAATGAAAAAGTGGTCATCCCTACCAATCTCATGGACACTGAAAGCATACCCTGGTCAGAATGGCTGTCATCAAGCAAACAGAAAACAAAAAGTACTGGAGAGGATTGATAAATGGGAGCCCTTATACACTGTTGGTGGGAATATACATTAGTGCAGCCACAGTTGAAAGAAGAATGGAGCTTCCTCAAAAAAATAAAATAGAACTACCATGATCCAGCTATACCTCTTCTGGGTGTCTACTGAAGGGATGCAGAGTCAGCTCACTGTAGATATGCCTGCACTCCTCGGTTTATCTCAGCACTATTCACAATAGCCAAGTTATGGAATCAGCCTACATATCCATCAACAGATAGATAAGGAAACTATGGTCTAGATACACAATGGAATTTTATTCAGCCATAAAGAACAAAGTTATGTTGCTTGTAGGGAAAGGGATAAAACTAGAGATCATCATGTTAAGCAAAATAAGCCAGACTCAGAAAGATAAATATTGTGTGTTTTTTCTCATATGTGGAATTTAGGAAAATTAAAAAATAGACATGAACATGAAAGGAGGACTATCTGGGAAGAGGAAGGGGACTACCAAGCGGGGATAGGGGATGGAAAAGGGTAATAGACAGAGTGCATATGATTGAAAGACACTATATACTTATACAAAAAGGTCAAGATGAAGCCCATGATACAGTTAATATACACTAATAAAAAAGCATAATAAAGTATAACACAAACAGCTCCACACCCACATATTTGATAACTTTAGATGAATTGGATGAATTTCTTGAAAGACATAACTATCAAAACAAAGGAAATAGATCTTTTGAATAAACCTATGCATACTGAAGAAACTAAACTAATAGTTAATAAACTTCCAAAAGTGAAAACACCTGGTCCAGATGGTGCCACTGATGAATTCTGTCGATCACTTAAAGAAGAAATAATACTAGCTCTGCACAGTCTATTCCAGAAAATAGAAACAGAGGGAACATTTCCTAACACATTCTATGAGATCAACATTTCTTGATTATATTAAAGATACTAGAAATTGTAAAAATGCAGAGTAATATTTCTTATGAACACAGACATAAAATCTTCAACAAAAGATTAGCAAGTTGATTTGAACAATGTATAGAAAGAATTGTTCTTTTAGGACATTAGGTAAAAACTAAGGAAGTCTGAATAAAGCATATCAATATTTATTAATAAGTAATGTACCTTGTGATAAATGTATCATACTGGTGTAAGATGTTAATAGTGGAGGACACTGCATGTAAGTATAAGGGACCTCTTTGTGCTATCTTCATAATAATCCTATAAATCTAAAGGTATTCTAAAATAAGGGTTTATTAAAGTTTATGTGCTGTGGCACATGTGTGTAATCTCTGTGATATAGAAAGCTAAGGCAAGAGGATTGAGAATTTGAGGCCAGAGGCAGTCTGTGCAACTTAGCAAGGCTCTGTCTCAAAATGAAATAACATAAAAGGGAAGTAGAACTCTGGTTTAGTGGAAGAGCACTTGCCTTAGCCATGCATGAAGCTCTGGGTCCAATTCCTCTCCAGGAAAAAGGAAGAAAGAAAGAGAAAGAAAGAAGGAGAAAAAGAAAGGAAGGACGGAAAAGGAAGGAAGAAAGAAAGAAAGAAAAGAAAGAAAAGGAAGAAAGAGAAAAAGAAAGAAAGCTTATTAAAACATGGAATTGTGCGACTTATAAATCAGGAAAGCAAAATATAGGAGTGAAAAAGAACACAGATAACTAAATGGTATATCTATTTCAAATTAAATCTGTAATTACATAAAATAAAAATAGACTAAGCATACTATGTTATGAAAATGTATAACAAAGCCATAACTACTTACTGTCTCTAAGAGGTATATGTTATGAAAGAGATCCCAAAAAACGAAAGAAATAAGTAGAAATATATATGCTGCAAGACACCTAATTGGTCACAGTATTAAGGGTTTTAGAAATCTTGTCACACTTGATTCTCACAGTAGACACGTGAGGTGGAGACTTTTTTTTAATTGCCCAATCTCTTACAATTACTAGAAGGTAGAGCTAGACTCAAAGCCATGTCTCCTGAATAGGAGGATGTTTGATGACATCCTTTGTTTTTGGTGGGGAAGGCAGACTTGACAGTGAGTGACGCATATCTGGTAGGATCAAATAATTATGGCCCTGACGCAGGGTGGACATAATGACCAGCACTCTAGGCCACACTTTTGGTGGACCTTGGGAATCCATGCTTGTTGAGAGCACAATTAGCTGAATTCTCTGGTCTTCACTGAGGTCTTTTTGCTGTAGGGAAGTAGGGAGACCTCCCTGAAATCTGTTTGATGTCACTGGATTTCCTCCAAAAGATAGTGCTCATAGCTAAGTGGCTTTTCCAGCTTCAAGGCAACATGAATGACCTCTTCAAGCATTCGGAATCCACAGAGTCTGCATGTCATGGAATTTGGGCTGCTTGACATAATCAGAAGCTTTCTCCTCCTTCCTTTCAGGGTCAGCCAGCCGTAATTTGGTTCTCCTCTATCCGTCCAAATTATCTCTACTGTAAGGAATTAACCACCACTTCACTGCACAGCTGCTAGAGGCTGGAATAATTAATTAAAATTTAAAAGAAAACCATTTACAAGTCTTTGCATCTGAAACTATAGAAGTGAGTAACCTCTTCAAGGCATTTCAACTGATTAGCAAGGGAAAGAAAACTTTTTTTTTTCCATGAGGATATTAGCGGCAAAAAAGTACATTTCCTAAGCATATATATCAATAATCAAACCATAGAAGTTGACATTAAAGTAGAACAATCTTGTTGTGTACAGCAGCTGGAAATTTACCCAGAACATAAAAGACAAATTCACACGGGGAAAGTGAGAGCCAGGACACCAAATTAAAACTATGGATGAATAGAAGTGACAATTTAAGGTAGTGACAGTCCATTGTCTTCTTTTATCAGGAGCCATGACAATTTTGGACTAGTCCAATAACTGACAGACTGAAACACATTTTTTATGCTTCAGTTTTTGTGAGGTTTCAAGTGAGAAATAAGCAAGCTAGTGGCATGTGTTATATATAATTGTCTAGTCAAATATCTTTCTTTTGCCATTGTGAAAAAAACTATGAAGATTAAGTGACATTCTCAAGGTTGCATGGCAAGTGATTCATTCCTGAAAACAACCATTTTGAAAGATTCACTTTCAACATTGATATTTTCAGCTCCCCTCAAAACTGATGTTCTGATTGATGTCCCTGGGAGATTGTCATATTTGAAAGCACGTTCTGATCTTAGAGGCATGGCTAACCAAAATTTGAAAATTGGTGACAATCCTGGATATTCTTTATTTCCCAAGGATTGGGAGATAGATTGAGAATTCACTAAGTTTTTCCTCTGAGCCTGGCCCTGTGGCTTCTTTGTATAAATAATCTCATTGACTTTTCATAATTGCCTTACACAATGAACATTCTCATTTAGAGCCTAATGGGTTAAGATACTTATCCATAATCCCACAGCTGCCCAACTGTGGATCTGAAATTTCAAATGAAATATCTCACCAGTAGAATGGCGTCTCTTTGTATTGCCATGAAGGGGACACAGAGTTGGACACTGGGTCCCCAGTGTGGAGGTTCAGAGCTGAGGTTAGGCTAAGTCAGTGGGATGTGGTAAAAGGCACTAACTCTGATTGATCAGCTAGAGGCCTGGGTGCATCATCTCACTGTCTGATTCCATAGCATGGTGAGTTCCAAAAAGAAGAGTAGAAGCTATAACTCCAGTTCCCCCAAGAGTTGAAAATCTCAGGGAGAGGGAGAGGGAAATAGCGACAGGCAGAGAGGGAGGACATCAGTGAGTCAATCAGGAAAATCTGCAGAACTGGCAAAAGGGCAAGTGAATCAAAAGGCTTTGGAGAAAATGAAAATCGCTTTTAATGCATGTGTCATTCTGGTGGGACATAATAGGATAAGAGTAGATCATAAGAAAAAGAAAGAAAATTGGCCTTTCTTGAAGCCTAAGGAGAGGGACTAGTATTTATTATCTGTTTTTCAACTACCTAGGCACTCTACCAGTGCGTGTATATTTCACTCAATCCTCAGTAACTGCTCTTATAAACTCAGTGTGTACACATGGTTGTATTTCTTTTATTTTCCCAAGTAATTGTTGAGTCATCATTTACCAGATCAGCCAAAAATCTGGTAGACCTCTCCTGAGTCTCCCCATCAATTTTCACTCACACCAGAACGATCTGGGATTTTATACAGTGCATGTATGGTAGAGAGCAGGGAAAGCAAAGGCTTCCAAACAGTCTGCTATCACCGTTGCTTCTTGCTACCTTATTGCATTGTATCTATAAACAACTCTATTGTGGTATATCTTATATACCATGAAATTCACCCATTTCAATTGTATACACCCATGATTTTTGGTAAGTTTACTGAGTAGTTCAGTCACCACCATAAACCAGTTTAGAACATTTACACACACACAGAGATTCTTCATCTCCATTTTGAGATAACCACTATTCCTAATCCCAGATCCAGGTAGATTTTAACTTTCTGTTCTTAACTTTTCCTTCTTTTCTGTTGTTTGGTGCCATCCAGTTGGTATCCAACTCCTAGCGACCCTAGATACAACAGATGAGACATTATTGTCAGTGCTTCTCTGCTATTCATAGGGTTTTCAATGGCTGATTGTTTTTTGGGAGTGGGTTGCTGGGTCCTTCTCCCAAGCCTACAGTATCTGGTGTTACCAGGTGGTCTCTCATCCAAGTACTAACCAGGCCAACTCTGCTTAGCTTCGGAGATCTGATGGAATCAGATGTCACAGTGCTATGGCTGCAGGCTATTGTTGTTGTTAGGTGTTGTGGAGTTGTGTCCGACTTATAGTGACCCTCATAGGGTTTGCAATGGCTTATTGTTTCGGGATTGCCTTGGGAGTGGAATGCCATGTCTTCCTGTTTTTGTGGTCCTGGGAATTGAACTTGGGACCTCAGAGACTGCAGAGCAGCACTCTATCAATTGAGCTAAATCCCAGCCCCTATCTTTTCTAGACATATATAGACACAATTATGCAACATGTGGCTCTATTTCTGTTTATTTTTTCCACTTCACTTCTTTGAGTTTCAACCATGATTTAGTGTGTCAGCAGTTCCTTTCCATTGTTGAGAAATAGTCCATTGGGTGAATATACCACACTGTGTATCAATTCACCAATGTCCACCCGGAGTTACACACAGATACTCTTAGAAGACTTACTCGTAAGAGCTTCAAACTGAAACTACCTTAATGCTTTTTAAAACAGGTCTACCTCTATGGTTTTCAAGACTGGCTCCATAGTGATGTTTAATTTAATGAGCTCAAGGTAGATCTCAGGACATATATCAGTTTTTAGAGCTGTCCAGGTGATTCTACAGGCCATGAGAGTCACTGTCCTAGAGTCCAGCCGATATCCTTTGCCCACTCTCTCTACATCAATGTCATAGTTGCTGGACCCCGGCTGCAGTTCTTTGATCCAATTGCTTCTGAATTCAGCTTGGCCAAGGGTGCTGAGGTATTAGCTCTGCAGTACCTCACTTCCTGTGGGCATCAGACTGGGGACTTACCTCTGCCCTCCACTGAGCCCCAAAGCCCAGCTGTTTTCCCTTCTCAAGGTCTGAGGTCAGTTCACTCTTTGTCTTACCCCCAACACCCACAACAGCACTAGCCCTTGCTTTATTTTCTAGGTAAGACACCTGATTAGACTCCCTTGGGGATGCCACATTCAATGGCTTCTAAGTGATTTCCTCTCAGGCTTCTTATTATGACTCTGACGTTCTCTGCTCTTCCCCATTTTCTGATTATTGTACATTTACTTGATTAATGACACACAAAAAATTATATTCTGTGACTGCCTTGGCGCTGCTTGCACAACCATCCCATCTCAAGAGCATTCGTATCCGTATTTTCAGACATTGATCCTCAGGTGGGTTAACTGACCGTGGTCATCCAGCTAATAATTGTAGATCCAGCATTTCAACCCAAGTCTTCTTAACTCCAAAGCCTGTGCACTTTTTACTACAATTTTCCGGCTCCTCTCCACTTTGCTTCTCTGCAGAGAAAGGATTTCTACATTCCCTTTAAAGTGCAATTTAATTGTAAGTACATTCTTGCCAAGCTCATTCTCTCTCCCTCATTTTCTCCTTTCCTTCCTCCCTCTCTGAAGAGAGAGCCATTAGGAAGGTACATTCTGTTTCTAACTCTGCTTTGCCTTGTACAAAGGTCTCCTTCCAAAAATCCGGCAGAGGTGCCCCGGAGAGTTGCAATGGTGTCTTTATACTCACCCTGTTGGGATTCTGTAGAATCCTATGGCTTTGAGCAACATATTAGCCCAACACTACAAAGTCCTGCTCTTTGCCTCAGCCAGGTTTCAGTCTGCAGACCCTCACCATTGGGGGGAATGTAAATTAAAGGCAAACTGACTTTCCCATCAAATAGTCGGATTCTGCTGGAGTCTGGTGAGCAAGGCAGGGCATTGCTCCATTTAAGCCCTTATCAGAGCCCAGCAAACACTTCCTCCCAGTGTGGCTGGTAGAGTGATGATAATGGAGTCAGCCTGCCAGGGTCCCATTCCAATGTCTTTGTACAAAAGCTCACATTTGGCAAATGTCAGCCTTGCTATTGGGGGACACCTTAGAGGTCAGATTTCGCCAAGTCTGTGGCAATTGCAGGAGTATGGATTCTGCTCCCAACCTGGATCAAATCCCAGACCCCCTATTTACAAAGTATACAGGCTTGGGCAAGTTATATCACCTCTTAAAGTCACAGATTGTTATTGTTGTTAGGTGCCCTTGAGTTGGTAACCGACTCATAGCGACCCTTATAGGGTTTTAGCAACCCTTACAGGGTTTTCAATGGCTGACTGTTTCGGGATTGCCTTGGGAGTGGATTGCCAGGCCCTTCTCCCATTTTTGGGATGCTGGGAATTGAACTTGGGTCCTCAGAGACTGCAGCGCAGGACTCTACCAACTGAGCCAAATCCTAGCCCAGTCTCAGAGCAGCTGTAGCCCTGTGGCATCTGATCCCGGCAGATCTTGGAAGCTAAGCAGGGTCGGGCCTGGTTAGTACCTGGATGGGAGACCGCCTGGGAACACCAAAAGCTGTAGGCTTGGGAGAAGGACCTGGCAACCCCCTCCCAAAAATCAACCTGCCATTGAAAACCCTATGAACAGCAGAGAAGCACTGACAATAGTGTTTCCCCTGTTGTACAGAGGGTCGCTATGAGTTGGATACCGACTTCACGGCACCTAACAACAACAATTCAGTGTTACTTCAGCCATTGCCTCGTTCATTTTTTCTCTTTATCCATACCACTTGGAATATGTCACCCAGACGCTGGTATTTACTGTTTCCTGTGCCAGGATCACTCACAGAACCTTAGAGCTGAAAGAAGTCATTTTTATACACCTCTGTCATTTTTTAGATGAAGAAGTTACAGTACAGAGGAGGGGAGTGACTTTTCCAAGATCACACAGTGAGTCAGTAGCAGAAAAACGTGCTTGGAGAGACTTACTGTTAAGAGAATAACAGAGGGGGAGGTGTAGGGAGCAGAGAGAGGAGAGACTTAACCATCTTGGGATAAACCTTTCCTATTTATGATCACCAGGAGCCTGAGCATCCCCAGATACGTGGACAGAGATCCATTCTTGTCTAGCCCTCATGTCATAAGTATTGCCTGGCCCACTTCTCATGCATGGAAAGGGAGGCTCCAAGACATTGCACAGCATTTCCACAGTGCACAGCTGATGACTGATAGAGATGGGATTTAATCCAGGGCTCTATGGCTTCAACATCATCTTACACAGTCTAAAAGGATGCAAGTGTGCTGCTAAAGTCCCATAGTGCTTTGCTTTCAGCATCAGACACCCACACGCCTATTCTTCTCTCAAGGATCAGCTCAGACTCACCACGTCCTGAAAGCCTTCTGTGATTCACTTTGCTACCAGACCCTCTTCTTTTTCCTCTCTCTCTTGTGGATCCCTTCTAACTCCATATAGTTTTGTTCTTTTTTTAACCTGATGTCTTCACCACTCAATCATCGTTTGTTGAGGACTGAGACCACATATTCACCTCTATATCTGCCCTTTGCAAACACATAAAAGCCATACATATAACAAGCATTAGATATGCGGGTAGAACTACTGTTGTGGGTCCAGTTGGCCATGTCATAGGCACTCAGCAAATGACTTAAGGCATCACAAAATTAATAATGGTGGTCTTCTCCAAAAATTACTACTTATGCTGGCTGCATGATAATTTTCTTTTTAAACTAAAGGGTCTCCATGATGGATATAAAGACATTTTAGTTCATTAGGAAAAAAATATCACAAGGAATATGGAAAAGGAAAGCATACTGACACTAAGGATAGAAATAAGACCATGATGCTATGGAGGGAGGCCTCTCCCTTTTCTCCTGTGTATGGAGAACATTATGTGCTGTTTGCACAACATGAATTTCTCAAAGACAGAATTTTCCCTTGAACATAAGGCACGGCTCATATATTTCAGCATCCCGAGCATCTCCCTGGCCCTCACTCCCACCATCACTGTCTAGCACAAAAACAGCTATTCAGTCCCCACGAAACTCTGAGTGTTCTAGGAGAGGGCCTGAGAGGTCAGGTGGGCAGGTGGGCAGGATCTCAGAAGTCCTCACTCATGGATTTGCATAGAGGCTTCATCCAGCCTCATCTCCCTACCCCTCGAGTCCTTCCGACCTTTTTCTCTCTGCTAACCCTTTTCTGGTGGAATCCTTTGGCTGTAGGAATCCTTTAAGTCAAGGGTGTCTATCCCAGTAGAACAGTGCCAGGTGCTAAGACACTAAGAAGAAAAGAGCACCCTGGGGTTCCAAATGCCAAGCCAAATTCTCACCACCCTCCTGCAGGGTACCATGTTTTACAGACATACAAGCAGTGTTCCTGGGGACACGGAGAAAACAGAGCAGAGAACAGATCCAGGTTGATCTGACTCACTTGTAATGGCTTATAATAATCCAGAAAATTAATTGTCATTTTCTTCACCATTTTCCCTCTCGTTACACATTCAGATTACATTCTCCTTTTCTTCCCTGTAAATAATACCACAATGAAGCATTTAAGAAAAAAATACAAAAAAGCTTTGGCTGCATTTAGAATAGCTGCCTCGGAGGTAGAATTGTTGAATTAAGAAGCATGGATATTTTTAAGGCTCTTGATATACATTGCCAAATTGCTTTCCAAAAGGGCTGTACAAACTCACATTGCCTCCAGCAGTGCATGAGAGTATCAATTGTACCACACCCCCATTAGTTTGGGTAGTCTCATTTTTTGGAAATGTTACACATTTGCTGGCTGAAAATAGTATTGCCATTCTAATTTGCATTTCTTTGATTACCAGTAAAGTTGAACATTTTCCCATATGTTTTTTAGAGTCGTTTTCTTTCTTCTTTGTGATTTTTATTTTCTTGTCTATTTTAGCTTTCAGAATCTTACTGATTTTTGTAAGGATTTTATAAGCTCTTTATATTAAAAAAATATCAAGCTTTGGTTTGCCATCTTTGCTTAGAATATTACCCCATTTTGCTTCCTTTTAAAATGTGCAAGGCTAAAGAGTTTTTTAAAAGACAATGAAATACATCAATCTTTTATTTTGTGATGTTGTCCAAAGTCCTCTGATTCAGCAACTTGATGTGTTGCATTTTTATTTTATTCTGCTGCTTGTTTTTATTTTTTAAAAATTTAAGTCTTTGCTCCAGAAGGTTTATTTTCTCTGAGTTTGGATAATCTGATGTGGGATCAACCTGAGTTTTTGCCAAGTTATGAACCAATGTCTGCCCCAGCAGGATCTCCTTCCCCATGACTTGTTATCATATGTTACAGTTTTACTCTTGAGGGTGACTGTCTTTCATCTGTCCCTCTTTTAGCTATGCAAAGGCCGTGCAGATGTTCTTTCTTTGCTCTGTTCCATCCACTACCACCTACCGATTTCCTCCTCCAGCAGGATCCCCAGAGGTATCCCTGGACTTCCAACCAAAGAGTTTTCCATCTTGAAAGTTTTTATTTCTACTTACTTTTTTCATTTGCCATGCCAGCCTGCATTCTGAGAGGTCTGGGCCTCCCTGAGCAGTTCCAGCTGAGAAACGTAGCAACAGCCAGTGCCTGTGGGAAGTCTGCTTATGTGTTTGAACTCGTCAACCTTACCCCTGTCAGAGTTATCTCTCTATAGCGCACGCGTAAGCCTCCAGGTGGGAATAGCCTGAATGAGTTTCCAGAGCCACACTGTAGGCGCTGAGACCCATCATGGCCTCTTCTTAGCCCAAGACTCGGGAAAGGATTCACTCTCAGATACAAGGACTAAGTCCTCATCTTTCCGAAGAAGGATACCAATAAAGAATATCTGGGAGAGAGTAATTGGGAAGTAATGATATATGCATATTTAGAAGTATGGAGCTAATTTTCTGGAAGAAAGGGATAGCCATTAAAAGTCCTTGCCTGTGAGGATAGACCCAAAAGGGCAGGTGAGGAGACATGGGAAGCAAGGATTTTGGCTCTTCCTTTTAAAGCTGATTGAAAATTTTAATTGCTTTGAGATTATATACATAATCTATACATAGAGAGATTGTATATTATATATTATATATTATATATCTACTACTGCAAAGATTAACTTCATGCTTATATTTCTCCTATACTTTATTATGCTAAATAGATTTCCTATCTCTTGTTGCTAGCTTTGAGTTTTCAGATTTTTCTTCCAATACTGTAGATTTGAGTTTATTATCTATCTGTCCATCTATATCTATCTATCTATCTGTCATCTATCTATCATCTATATAGTTGTTGGGTGCCACTGAGTAGAGTCTAACTCATAGTGACCCTATGTACAAAAGAATGAAACCCTCCCCGATACCATGCCGTGGCTGGCACTATGTCAGTGCTTCTCTGCTAGTCATAGGGTTTTCAATGGCTGATTGTTTCAGGAGTGGGCTGCCAAGTCCTCCTCCTGTTTTATGTGGTGCTGGAGAATGAACCCAGGGTCTAAGAGAGTGTAGAGCAGGACTCTACCAACTAAGCTAAACCCCAGCATTTGCGCGCGCGCGTGCGCACATGCGTGTATGTGTGTGTGTACACATATATATATACATATATATGTATGTATGTATATACATATATATAAAGAATTTGTCACTGAGCATTATACTGCAAAAACAAAATAAAAATAAAAAGTATCCACACAGTTTCATATCTGAGTCTAGGGAATAGAACTAAATCTTTCTTTTCTGATCCCTTATCTTTAGAACAGAAATTCTCACTGTCCAAGCCTGCAGATAGAGGGGGGATTAGAGCTTAGATGATTGATCTCAATGTGAATTGGTGCGCACAACACTCTCTGGATGTTAGTATGTTATTCCTTTAAAAAAAAATTCTCCAAAAACGCTCCCTTTTTTTTTAGACAAAGTCTCTCTATGCAGCCCAGGCTGCTCTTGAACTAGTGATCCTCCTGTCTCACACTCCAAATGCTGGGATTAGAGGCAAATGCCACTGTGGCCAGCCATTATTACACATTTTGAGGCTTATATACATGTTTTTATGCTCCTATGCTTGCTGAATATTTGAATGGATGAATGAGAGGTGAAGAGAGAAGAGGAAGGAGGGGATGGGAGGAGAGAGGAGGAGAGGACAGAGAAGATTGCTCTTTGCCAGATATTTATTGATTACCCTCTTTGAGATCATAAGGACTTAGCCTTCTCATATGGGGATGAGTTCTTTCCCCCATCTTGGACTAAGATGAAGGTTCTGTGGCTAAAAGTAAATACTCTTTTCACTCGACTTTTATTATTACTCCTAAACCAGGGCTCACCATCAGCTCATGTCTACAACATTAGAAGGAAGATCTTCTGAAATGCAACCTAAAGCTAGAAATAAGAGCCAGATAATCTGTTCAGTATCAGAAAGTATAGGAGAAATACGAGCATGGAGTCAATCTTTGTAGTATAAAAGGTTTGACTGTATTTTGTTTAGATGCTTCAGTCTGAGGTCCGCTAATCAAAGGAAATTCTACCCCTGTTCTCCTCCATTTTCAAGATTTTTTTTGATGTTTTATTTTTATTTTTTTATTAGAAATTTTTAATGTACATCATAATGTGATTCATTTTGACATGCTTTTCATTGTGACAATTTTCATATATGCAATTTGATAAACATTATTCATATAGGTTACCCCTTACCCTCCCCTGTGTTTCCCCCCCTCCCCCTCTTCCCAGCTAAGTTTCCCATCCAAGTCTTCTCTATCTTTTACTATGTAGTATTTTTCTATATGTCCTTGGGTTCCATTTCTGTT
>VMDO01022592.1:9098-33307 GCA_007922755.1 Pedetes capensis | reverse complement strand
CCCCCACCTCCCACCCCGGGGGCCATCTGGTTCCGTGTACAACGCTGTGCTACCTCGCCCCTTCTCCCCTAACAAGCGGGGTGGTGGGCGATTTTCTGGTGACCTCTCCTCCTCCTCCTCCCCCCCAAATCTGTCCAAGGGGGCGGACGGGGCCTTGGAAGAGGCCAGACGTGGGGGGGTCTGAGATGGGAGGAGGGGCCTCAATGAGGAAGAGTGCCAGAAAATGGAAGACAGAGGTTTGGGGGGGTGTGGACCCCCGCTACTGCCCCTCCCTCCCCCGACGGGGCCTCGAGGGGGAAGAGGCGGGCACAGGCGTGGAGATGGGGTGGGGGGGCTCCCTTCACCCTGTCAGGTCCCCATTCTCGTTTAGTGTGTGGAGCTGGATGCACCTAGGGGCTTCGGGCGAGCAGGTGGAGGGAGGAAAAGAGTTAGGAGCGGAAGAGGAAGAAAAAGAAGACAAGGAGAGCAAGGAAGCCAGGAAATCCGCCCCGCCCAAGGCAGGTCCCCTTCAGGAGGCAGGAGGGAGCCCAGCCAGGGATAAAGAGTGGGGACCGGGCTGGGGCAGAGGCGCGAGTGGGAAAGCCCAGGCTCGCCGTGGCTGTGGTCGTGGCCGTGGCCTTCACCCCCACCGACCCAGAGCTGTGGCTGTGGCGGGCAGGGCGCTCACCACATCCGAGGACTGGGCAGGGTGGGCAGCCAAGAAAGAGGAATCTGGGGGCGAAGGGACAGATGGCTGGCATTCGTGGCAGCTGCCCGGCCCACTCTCCAAGCCGGTGCCCCTACAGTGAAGCCCAAGGTTGGGGGGCTCCTGGGAGCTGGGTGCGGGCTGCCACCTGTAGCCGAGAGAGCTGGGCACGTGGGATGGGGCGGGGCTAATAGTCTGGGAGGCGCGGGAAGGCCAAAGGGGCGGTGCCTAAGGAAAAGGGGGTGGGCAAATGAAGGGGCGGAGCCATTTGGAAAGGGAAGAGACCAATGAAGAGGAGAGGTGGAGAAGGGGCGGGGAAGGTGAGGAGAGGTCGGGGAAGGGGTGGAGCCATTTGGAAGTGAAAGAGACCAATGAAGAGGAGAGGTTGGGAAGGGGGTGGGGCCATGTGATGGGGGCGGGGATGGGGTGGGGCCTAGAGGTGGCGCCTGAGGGAGGCGCTGCGAGGCAGGGAGGCCTGGGGAGGAGGCCGAGGGGAAGGAGGACCGAGGGAGGGCGGGCCGGGCCTCAGCAGGGCGAGGTGGAGATGTGCAGGTGGTCTGGGTACTTGATGGCCGGGGGGTAGTTCTGCGTCATCTGGATGGACACGTCGCTGGAGATGTCCGAGGGGCTGCGGCCGCGGCGCCACGCCTCGGGCTGCAGGAACTGGCCCGAGTAGTCGGAGCAGTCGCTGAGGCGCGGGCGGTAGAAGGCGGGGTGCGGGCGGTACATCTCCTCCTCGGCGTATCGCTTGGTGAACAGGTACACAGACATCACGCCGGCCCCCTGCGGCCAGGCACTGTCAGAGCCCGGGGGGTGGGGGGGGCCCAGCCCTGTGCCTCCCCGAACCCGGGAGCCAGAGCTCTGACCCTGGTCTCCCCGTCCACCTCCGGAGTCCAGCTCTCGGGGTGCCCTTCCTTAAGACCCAGGAGAAGTGTATAGCTCAGTGGCAAAGCACTTGCTTTGCATGCATGAGGCCCTGGGTTCCATCCCCAATACTACAAAAGGCAAAACAAAAAAACAAAAACAGGGGCCTCCCCCAGCCCCAGCCCCTTCCTCCATGACCTCAGTAGTGGGACCTCCCAGACCTCTTCCCTCCCAGACCCAGGGCTTAGAGCCTCAGTCCTCACCCCCTTTATAATCCAGAGCCTACACTCCAGTCCCCTCTTCCTCCTGGACCCCAGAATCAAGTGCCCAGGCCCTCCCCCTTCCACATCCGGGTGCCCCCAACATCACCTCTTTGAGCAAGAAGGAGGAAGCCGCGAAGGCGAAAGACCAGCCGTAGCGGTAATGGAAATACTGCTCGGAGCTGCTGGGCCTGTTCATCACCTCGTCATTGATGCTAGAGATGTACAGAACCAAGCCGACCACCAAGGAGAGCCCTGGGGGGCAGAGGGACACCCTCAGGAGCCTGGGAAGGAGGCCCCCAGCCTGGCTCAGGGCCCTCTCCTCCTCCCCAGGTCCAGGACTACTTCTGTCTTGAAATGCTTCCTGTGCCTGCCTTGGTTGCACACAGGGAACAGGGAGATGAATCAGCAACCTCGCTCCTCCTAATCCGCCACCCAGGGGCACAGGTTTGGAGAGGCAGCGCGGAAGTAGGCAGTACATCATGTTGCTGTAACGCGGACAGAGTAGCCACGGGAACGAGGCCAGAGAAGGGGGCAGGCACAAGGCGGTGATGAGCCTTGAATGCCAGGCTGAGGAGCTGGGCCTCGATGCCAAGGGCACCCAGGGAGCTATGGAAGGAGTGGGGCAGAGGAAGGACATAGCCAGAGGAGGATGTTAGAAAATCCTCTGAAGCCCAACGCCTGCAATCCCAGCTACTCGGGAGGTTGAGGCAAGGAGGATATTGAGTTAGAGGCCAGGGGCAGCTTTTGCGACTTAGTACAACCTTGTCTCAAAATAAAAGTTTAAAAAAGGGAAGCCAGGCGTGGTGGCACATGCCTGGAATCCTGGCACTTGGGAGGCTGAGGTAGGAAGATTGGTGCAAGTTTGAGGCCAGCCTCATCTACATAGCAAGAGTCTGTCTCAAAACACCAAAACCAAAAAAAAAAAAAAAAAAGCCGGGCGCAGTGGCGCATGCCTGTGATCCCAGTGGCTTGGGAGGCGAAGGCAGGAGGATCGCAAGTTCAAGACCAGAGGCAGTCTTCGTAATTTGACAAGACCCTGTCTGAAAAAAGTGAAAAAATGGGCTGGGGGTGCAGCTCAGTGGTCCAGCACTTGCAGAGCAAGAGCGAGGGACTGGGCCTGTAACTTGGTGGCAGAGCGCTTGCCTAGAGCAAGGCTCTGGGTTCAATCCCGAGTATAACAGCAGAAAACCTCCTGCAGGGTGCTTGGTGTTGGGAAGATTGCCAAGGAGGCAGTAGGGCCGTGATGCTCTACAGGAAGAAGCGGAAGCTTGAGCTGGGGCCACGTGGTAATAATTATAACATCATCATCATCATCAATAATAATAATAGCAGCACTTATGTAGGTCTTGGACTCTGCCAGGCTCTGTTCTCAGCATGGTATATATAGTAACTCATGCCGAACTCACAACAGCCCTTGGAAACAGACGAGTTTTATCCCCAATGGGAAATGGGGGCCCAGGAACGGAGGGGAGGGGCTGGATTTGAGAACGTTCCGAGGGCAGATACCAGTTCCGCAAGGTGAACCTGGCTTTAAAACAGCAGCCACTGCCAGGGGTGAGCCTCCTCTCCTAAACTGACCTCGCTGATCTTAATCAGCTTTCTCACTCAGAGTCCTGCAGAGAAGCGTCTGTGTGCCCACCACACCTGGAATACATGCAGATCCCTTCCACTGCCCTCAGCGGGGATCAACAAATGAGGCCTGTGGACTAAGTCCACTCTGCCTCGTTTCCTGGCCCGCCAGCCCAGAACAGCTTTCACATAATTAAACGGCTGAAAAATAAATCAGAAGAAGAAGAAGGATATTTTGTAGCGTGGAGAGAGTATACGAATTTCACTTGGCAGTTCTTCAGAACGTTAAAGATAGACTTATCACGTGACCCAGTCATTCCACCCCTAGGTATATACCCAGGAGAACTGAGAACATATGTTCACACAAAAATTTGTACACGAATGTTTGTAGTAGCGTTACTTAGAATACCCAAAGGGAGAAAACAGCCCAAATGCCCAAAAGCTGATGAATGGATAAACGAAATGTGATATGTCCTTTTAAGGAATATTATTCAGCCAACAAAAGGAATGAAGTACTGACTGATGCTAATACAGGGATGAATTTGAAATACACAAAAGAAAGAAGCCATGTGCGAAAGGCCACATGCTGTGTGACTCTGGTCATAGGAAACGCTCAACACAGGAAAACACAGGAAGCAGGTGAGGGGCCGCAAGGGCCTGGAGGGAGGGGGCACTGAGACTGGGTGCTAGCATGTCAGATTTCTTTTGAGGGTGATGCAGATGTTGTGAAATTAGCTAGGGCAACGTGGTGAATCTGCTAAAAGCTACTGAATGACAGGAATTGTGTATTAGGTGAAGTATACCTCAGAATGCCAAAGTATGAATTTCTAATTTCTGTGCCTACAAAGAAAACTCTGTAATTACACAGCTGCATCTGTTCATATACCTACTGCCTATGGCTGCTTTCCACTGCCACAACAAAGCTGAGTACCAACACAGAGACCAGGCAGGTGCCAATATGTGTCATCTGGCTCTTCACAGAAACTGTGTTAACGTCTAAGCCCATAAAGCCCACCCTGGCTGACTTCTCCCCTTCTCCTCTGCTTGGACCCCCTGACTTTCTTGTTCCTCCTTGAACACATCAAGCTCCTTTCTGCCCCAGGGCGTTTGTACTTGCTGGTCCTTCTACCTGAAATGCCCTTCCCCCGATTCCTCCACATCTGTCTCTGTCACTTCATTCAGACTCCTCTATGCTTGTCATCTCTTTAAAAAGGCCTTCTAGGATCTCCCTGCTGGAAGGAAGGAAGGAAGGAAGGAAAGAAAGAAGGAGAAAGAAAGAAAGAAGAAAGGAAGGAAGGAGAAAGAAAGAAAAAAAGGAAGGAGAAAGAAAGAGAAAAAAAGAAGGAAAGAAAAAAGAAAGAAGAAAGGAAGGAAGGGGAGAGAAAGAAAGAAAAAAAGAAAGAAGAGAGGAAGGAAGGAGAAAGAAAGAAAGAAAAGGAGGTGGGAAAAAGGAGGAAAGAAGGAGAAGGAAAAGGAGAAGGAGAAGGAAGGAAGGAACAAAGGGAAAGAAAGAAAAGTTCTGTTCTTCAAAATAAGAGAGATGCAGGTGAAAACTCTGACAAGATACCATTCTGCATCAATGAAATATTCACAGCCACCAGGGATTTATCCCTAACCCATCAATCTCACTTCTAGGAATCTGCCCTGCAGACATCTCTGCAACAATATGAAAATTACAGACACCACAAGCGAATTCACTGCACCATTTTTCATCATTGAAAAATATTAGGAAGATGTAAAAGGTCCTCGTACGGAAAGATGGATGGTGAAAGTGTGAAATATCCAGGTAGCAGAACGCTGCGTCCCTGTAAAATGGGAGGAGGAAGCTCTCCATGAACTGCCGTGGAGCTCAGAGGTAGATCCAGATCGCGTTGCTAAGCAAAAATGATAAGTATTGTGCATACTCGTGTTTGTTGTTGTTAGGTGCCATCGAGTCGGCATCCGACTCGCAGCGACCCTATGTACAACAGGCAAAATACTATTGTCAGTGCTTCTCTGCTATTCATAAGGTTTTCAATAGCAGATTGATTGGGAGGGGGTTGCCAGGCCGTTCTCCCAAGCCTATAGCATCTGGTGTTCCCAAGCAGTCTCCCATCCAAGTACTAACCAGGCCCAACACTGTTTGGCTTCCGAGATCTGATGGGATCGGATGCCACAGGGGTACGGCTACAGGCTTACGGGTGTTTAGGATGCTCCTTTTTAAGCACAAAAGAATACATACGTGCACCTGCCCAGCTTTGCAGAAATATGCATGGGAAGGAAAATAAACAAATGAGGTTGAGAGCCGTGAGGGGTAAGAGCACAGAGGCTACAGGGAAAGGATACATAATTTTGTATGATTTTGACCTTTGGAACTATGCTAATATTTTCTGTATACCAAAGAGAACCAAATGGGGAAAATTATTATCCAGGTGACTTTTGAATACGGTACTTTTTTTGTTTTGTACTTCCAGTTGAACCCGGGGCCTCCTGCATGCTAGACACACACTCCATTGCTGAACTACACTCCCAGTCCCCCCTTTTTTTTGTAAGTCAGGGTCTCTCTAAATTGTCCAGGCTGCCTCTGGTCTTAAACTTGTAATCCTCCTGCCTCCGCTACTGAGTTGCTGGGATTCCAGCGTGTCCCACCACGCCTGGTTTAAGCACAGCACTTTGATGACATATCTCCGCCTGGAGATGCAAAGACTTGCAAATAAGTCTTGAATCTTACTTAGTAGGTTTTTGTGGGGAGGGTCTAGGGATAGCAATAGTGCAATTATTTCATGTGCGTTGGAAGGTCAAGTGATGATGTAAATATACAGATGCTTTGGGAGTGAGAGTTTCTCATTCTGAAGGAGGGAAGAAGCCAGGAGTGGTGGTGCCTGCCTGCAATCCCAGCAACTCGGGAGGCGGAGGCAGGAGGATTACAAGTCCAAGACCAGAGGCAGCCTGTGTAAACTGGCGAGACCCAGTCACAAAATAGAAAGTGAAAACTTGGCTCAGGAGGCAGCTCAGTGGTGCAGTGCTAGCAAACTATGTATGAGGCCCTGGGTGCAACTCCCCAGGACCAATAAATAAAGGAAGGAAGGAAGGAAGGAAGGAAGGAAGGAAGGAAGGAAGGAAGGGTAGAAAGATGGGAGGAAAGAAGATACAAATACAGAACAGGATAAGGCAAGAAAAATCCTAAGATATTTAGGTATAATGTTGTTGTTGTTGTTGTTGTTGTTAGGTGCCGTCGAGTCGGTATCCGACTCATAGCGACCCTCATAGGGTTTTCAATGGCTGACTGTTTCGGGATTGCCTTGGGAGTGGATTGCCAGGTCCTTCTCCCATTTTTGCGGTGCTGGGAATTGAACTCGGGACCTCAGAGACTGCAGCGCAGCGCTCTACCAGCTGAGCCAAATCCCAGCCCTAGGTATAATGTAAACTCCTATTATTTAAATTTATATACATTTATCATTTCCTAGCAAGGCTCCCTAAAAGATCCTAGCAGCATTAAGTATGCTCACTCCACAGCTCTTGTTTTTGTTTGTTTGGTTTTTTTGTTGGTTGGTTTTGGTATTTTTGGAGATGAGGTCTTACTGTATAGGCCAGGCTCACAATCCTCCTGCCTCAGCCTCCTGATTGCTAAGGATGCACGCCACCATGCCAGCTCCCTATTTTTTAAAGAAATAAATAATTAGGAGAAACGAAAATCTGTTTCAGTGGCTTGGCCATTTATACATGTAGGTGGAACCACAGGGAGAAGAAAACACCATTGGAGCGCTGTGTGTGGTGGCGCATGCCTGTAACCCCAGCGACTTGGGAGGCAGAGGCAGGAGGATCGCAAGTTTGAGGCCAGAGGCAGCCTGTGCAACTTAGCGAGATCTTGACTCAAGATAAAAAGAAGGTTCAAAATGGCTTGGGGTACAGTTCGGTGGTAGAGCGCTGGCAAAGGATGAGAGAGGCCCTGGGTTCAGCGCTGAAGTACTGCAAAAAAGAGGAAGAAAAGAAAAGACCATTCCACCATCCCAGTGGTAATGTTAGACGTGAGCATCCACCAGAAAATGGTGGGTCACTGCATGCCAGAGTGCCCCATGTTGGCATTGTTAGGAGCCATCGAGTCATGTCCCACTCATAGCGACCCTACATACAACAGACAAAACCCTTCCCAACGCTGTGCCATGCTCAGCACTATGCCAGTGGTTCTGTGCTACTTGTTGGCTTTTCAATGGCAGATTGTTTCAGGAGTGGGCTGCCAGGTCCTTCTCCCATTTTTGCAGTGTGGGGATTAAGCCCAGGGCCTCAGAATACCCAGAGTAGCACTCTACCAACTGAGCCAAACCCTAGCTCCAGAGAGCCGCTCACAGCATCTGTTAATTACAAAACAGAAAGAGTTTCCTTTGCTGTAAGGGAATCTGGCAGGTGCCACTGTAAGCAGGTGATGGTGGCTGAGATGAAGGATGGTAGAGGGACTGACTGTGTGTACCCCAAATGTGACAGAGAATGCCACACACTGAGCCAGCCACCTCTTCCTCCAGGTTGTTTCTGCCGAGAATCGGAACCTGAATCCGCTCCCGAGGATATGGTGCAGCAGGCTGCAGGACAACCAGGTGGCTGTGCTCTTCAAAAACATCGACAGGAGAGACAGAAAGAAAGAAGAAAGAAAGGAAGGAAGGAAGGAAGGAAGAAAGAAAGGAGAAAGGGAGAAAGAAAGGAGAAAGGAAAGAAGGAAGGAAGGAAGGAAGAAAGGGAGGGAGGGAGGGAGGAAGGAAGGAAGGAAGGAAGGAAAGGAGGGAGGGAGGGAAAGAAAGAAAGAAGGAGAAAGGGAGAAAGAAAGAAAGAGAAAGAGAAAGAAAGAAAGGGAAAGAAAGGAAGGAAGGAAAGAAAAAAGAAAGGAAGAAAGGAAGAAAGGATAGAAAGAAATAAAAAGAAAAAAGAAAGAAAGAAAGAAAGAAAGAAGGAAAAGAAAGCAAAGCAAAGCAAGCAGTGGAACTATATCAAGAGAGGAAAACCCACTGCAGGAGGCCGAGCTCCACAAAGGCAGCACTGAGGTGAGCGAGGGCGCCAGGCAGCTCTGGGCTGCGCAGAGAACAGTAACTGAACTCAGGAGGAGCAGCTCTGACACAGCTGCACGGCTTTGTGTGTGTTCTTAGTGCAACTTGCTGGTGCACAGGGAGCACCTAGGCTCTGCAGGAAGCTCAGAGTCTCAACGATGTGCTCAGGGAGGGGAAGCGGGACCGCTCAAGAGAAAGGAGAATGTGAAGACACGGCCAGGGAAGACAGGCTCGTTATGAGAGAAATGAAAACCTAGATTTGTCCAAAGGGAAAGCAGAAATGAGATCCTGAGCCGCTCGTGCAAGTACAAGCCTGGAACCCAGAGGCTCGGGAGGCTGCCACCGGGGGATTGCAAGCTCAAGGCCACGGGTATCGTGTGCAGCCCAGTGAGACCCTGCCACAAACCAAACGTGAAAAGGGGGCTGAGGGTGCAGCTCAGTGGTAGAGCACTGCCAAGCACGTGTGAGGCTGTGGGCTCAAATCCCAATACAGAAAGAAAGAAGAGAGAGAGAGAGAGAGAGAGAGAGGCAGATTTCCCAGGCATGCATGAGGTCATGGGCTCAAATCCCAATACAGAAAGCAAGAAGA
Organism: Pedetes capensis; assembly: GCA_007922755.1. Taxonomy (NCBI): domain Eukaryota; kingdom Metazoa; phylum Chordata; class Mammalia; order Rodentia; family Pedetidae; genus Pedetes; species Pedetes capensis. The sequence continues at coordinate 24,322 of VMDO01022592.1, read as the reverse complement.
AAGAGAGAGAGAGAGAGAGAGAGAGAGACAGACAGACAGACAGACAGACTTCCCAAGCAAGCGTGAGGCTGTGGGCTCAAATCCCAATACAGAAAGCAAGAAGAGAGAGAGAGAGAGAGAGAGAGAGAGAGATTTCCCAGGCATGCATGAGGTCATGGGCTCAAATCCCAATACAGAAAGAAGAGGGGGGGAGAGGGAGGACGGGAGGGAGGGAGAGAGATGGAACCGCTGGGCTGCAGATGACAATCAGCCTCATGAAAGAAGGCTGCTGAGCTGAAGGGAAAGTCTGAAAGGATGTTGCTGCTTATGAAGCTAAAGGAAGCCCTGATGCAGCAAAAGGGAGACTTGAAAGCTGAAGAAAGCAAGAAAAAAAGAAGGAAGAGGAGGAGGAGGAGGAGGAAGATAATGACAATAACATGGTTTTCTTCTTCTCTACAAAGCATTTGACCCCCACCCCCTACACAGCTTGCTGGTTTTAAAGAAAAGAAAACAGAGATGTATATATGTTTGTTTGTTTGTTTTAAAGATGAGCTAGGCACCACAGTGCATGCCTGTCATCCCAGCAACTGGGGACACAGGGGCAGGAGGATTCCAAGCTCGAGGCCAGAGGCAGCCTATGCAACTTAGTGGGACCCCATCTCGAGATGAAAACTGAAAAAGGGGTTGGGGCTGCAGCTGAGCAGTAGCGTACTTGCTTGGCGTGTGTGAGGCCCTGGGTTCAACCCCCAGTACTGCAAAAATTAAATGGATAAATAGATGAGTAAATAGATAACATGAAAGAGATGCCATAAGGAAAAGCAAAGGGTGGCCCTAGATGGAACCCTGGATCAGGGGGAACTGACTACAAGAGGCAGCAGGGGGACAAATGGTGAGATCTGAGTGTGAACTGCGATGTAGATGTGGTTTCATAGACTTCCTGAATTTCATCATCGTACCACAGTCCTATAAGAAAATGTGCTTATTCTATTTTTTTTTTTTTTTTTTTGGCCGTACTGGGGGTTGAACCCAGGGCCTCGCACCTGCATGCTCTGCAAGTGCTGGACCACTGAGCTGCACCCTCAGCTCATTTTTTTACTTTTTGAGACAGGGTCTCGCTCAGTTACCCAGACTGCCTCTGGTCTCAAACTTGCGATCCCCCTGCCTCCGCCTCCCAAGCTGCTGGGATGACAGGTGTGCGCCACCGCACCCAGCTTTAAAATGTGCTTATTCTTAGGTGACACTTGCTGAACTACTTAGGGGTAGAATGTCTGCAATTCACATTCTAGTGGTTCTGCTAGCATATATATGAAAAATACATATGTGTAGATATCCTAGGTATATGTGCATGTGTTGTACATACAAATGTATATATTATGTGTGTGAATATATATGTAAAACATGTATACATATGTAAATTTATATATCTGTGCAGAGAGAGGAGGGGAAAGTGTAAATGTTTGAAAAAAAAACTGGTCTAAACCAGGAATGATGGTGCACGCCTGTCACCCAGCACTTAGGAGACTGAGGCAGGAGGATGACAAGTTCCAGGCCAGCCTGAGCTACGTAGTGAGACTGTACCTCAGAAACCAAAGCAAAACCAAAGCGAAACCGGCCTAGGTGAATGATATACAGGAGTCCATTGTATTATTTTTGCACCTTTTCTGTAGATTCACATTTTTTTCTAAGATAAGTTGAAAAGAAAAATGAACACCCCCAAACAAGATTTTTGTTTTCCAAGGTGCCAAAATGTCGCCTTGTAAATGACTTATTGTGAAGAGGAAAACCCAGCTTGTTGCTGACAGCCTTACCAAGAGCTCAGAGTTCCTATGGCTGACGATGACACAGCCCGACGCTGTTTGCTCCCTGAAGTGATGGGGCACAGAGGGCGCCGCAGACTCTGACTTTTCTTGCCAACCACATTTCACCTGAACGTCGTCAAGGCTCTGTCTAGACATAACTTCCAGGTTACAGAAAACATAAGGGAGAAGGAATGAAGTAAGGAAGGAAACAGGAATCAAAGATGGGGGGCGTTCTACAGAGCATGGTGCACGGACCGAGTGGAACGCACGGAGCCAGGAGAGCAACCCTGGGAGCTCAGAGAGGGGCAGATGGGCAGGCGTGCTGTGCCGTGATGTGATGCAGCGGGAGCAAACAGCACCCCCTATCTCTGAAGGGATCCTGCCAAGGCAAATAAATAAATAAACAGAGGAAAAAGGAAAACCAAACTCGGAGTGTCTACCCTTCTTCGAAATCTTAGTTTACAGGAAAGCACAGGGATGGATGGACAGAAGAAACCACAACATGGGAAAGTGAATGGAAAGCTCCAGTGTGTGAGGGTTCAACACCACAAAAATTAAACGGCAACAAGCCGGGCATGGTGGAGCACGCCTGTAATCCCAGTGGCTTGGGAGGCAGAGGCAAGAGGATCACAAGTTCAAAGCCAGAGGCAGTGTGTGTCACTTAGCGAGACCCTGTCTCAAAAAAGTAAAAGAATGGGCTGAGGGTACAGCTCAGTGGTCCAGCACTTGCAGAGCATGCAAGCGCAAGGCCCTGGATTCAACCCTCAGTACCACACACACACACACAAATTAAACAGCAAGAAAAACAGAGAGAGAGAAGGTGAGGGACTGTTTGAGAGTAAAAGAGGCTTCCGGGACGTACCAACTAAATGCACATTTGGAATTTGGATCCAGATTTGCAATAAGCTAATGGTAAAAAAAAAAAAAAAGGAAAAGGCATTTATGAGACAAGTGGGGAGGATTGAGTACTAACTAGATTTTAGATGATATTAAGCAATTATTGTTATTTTTGTTCTGGCTTGTAATGGCATTGCGGCTGTAGTAAATAAAAGAGTACTTCCAGCTCAGAGGTAGACTAAAATACTTGTGGACAAAATAAGTTGGTGATGTCTGAGGCTGGCTTTAAAATACAGCAGTCAAGTACAGAAAGGGGACATGGCAGTGTATAACTAAAAAAAGATCCGCCATATGCTGGTAATTGTTGGAACCAAGGGAAGGGTGCATGGGATTTCCTTATACTATTTTTTCTATATTTCCAGAACAAAATATATTTTAAAAGTCAATGCTGTAAAAAAAAAGTTTTTTAAAAAAGGAAAAGAAAAAAAGAAAAAAGAAAATTGTGGCAAAACTAGTCTAGACTAAAAGAGACTTGTTAACTAATGCCATGCATGAGCCTAGATGGAATCCTGGATCTGAGGGGTAACCTAAAAAGACAGTCTTTCTTCTTTCTTTTTTTCTTTCTCTTTTCTGCAATGCTAAGCATCAAAGCTGGGGCCTCATGCATGCTAGGCAAGTGCTCTACCACTGAGCTACACTCCCAGCCCTAAGAAATATATTCTAGAAACAACTGGGACAGTTTGAAAATGGATTACATTAAATTGCGGGGTTATTTTCGCATGTCTAGGTGTATAATGGTGTTGCAGCCATGCAGAAGAATGCCCCTGCTCTTAAAAGAGGCATGCTAACTTTTTAAAAAAGAGATGCACTATCATGATGCCTACAACTTATTTCCAAATGGAAAATCCCAAAAATGTGTGTAAAAAATAGAGGAGGAAGAAGGGAGAGGAATAGTGAGCCAGAGTGTATGTGTACAAGGGTGGGGGGGAGAGAATGGCAAAGATATTTAAAGTTAGTGTGACTCAAGCTGGGCATGGTGGCACACACCTGTAATCCCAGCACCCGGGAGGCTGAAGCAGGAAGGTTGCAAGTTCAAGGCCAGCCTGGGCTATATAACAAAAGCCTATCTCAAAGGAAAATAAAGTGAGAGTGATTGAAATGGGTGATAGAATAATGAATCCCTATCATTGCTCTGGGAAAAGGGCCTGGCAGCCCCCTCCCAAAAATCAATCCACCATTGAAAACCCTATGAACAGCAGAGAAGCACTGACACTAGTGTTTCACCTGTTGTATGCAGGGTCATTATGAGTTGGATACCGACTTGACAGCACCTAACAACAACAACAACATCATTGCTCTATTCCTTAATCACCTTTGTTTTTCTTTGTAGCACTCACTAATACCTAATATTATATTTCTATTGTTACTTTTTTTTCTAGTGGTTTTGAGATTGAGTCTCACTCTGTAGTTAAAGCCGGTCTGGGACTCACTAGGTAGACAAGGGTGGCCTTGAACTCACAGCGATCTCCTGCACCAGCCTCCCGAGTATTGGGATTAAGGGTGCACACCATCACATGTAGCTCTTATTGACTTTTTTCTTGTGCACCCCTCCCACCTCATTAGGAACCTAAGACCTCCAAAATACTAGGAACTGGTCCCCCTTCTTCTCTGTTGACTCCCTAGCACTGAACACAGTATCCAGCACACAAGATATCCTTCAGGAATGGATGTGTATACTTGTCACGCAGAGGGAACTTCTGGAGAACCACAAAGGCTTCTCTGGCCTTTGTCACCCACTCTAAATCCTACTATTCCTCCATCCTCCTAAGAATTAGCCTTCCCACCCTCTGGACGTCACAGCACTGCCAGCTTCTAATATTGCATCAGTTTGACGCTCAGGAACACCGTACCCAAGAAGGGCTATGTGGCAGAAAACCATCTCAGATGGGTCTAGAGAGATGAGCAGGTTTGTAGGGAAGGCATTACAAGGGTGTCCCAGAAGCCACACCCTCTCAGTGCCCATGTCAAATGCAAAGTCACCTCGATTCCCCTGTCCCTCAGCCACCACAAATGGCCACTCACCAAGTCCCGTCCATCTTCCCTCTGAACCCCCCAAGAGTTAAACCCCCCTTTTGCACCCCCCAGTGCCTTATTCAGACCTTATTCTCTGTGCCTGCACCTCCACCCTTGCTCCAAAACCCTTATCTTCCTGTCTCAGGCATTGGACCTTTCTAAAACCCAGAGCAGACTCCGTCCCTCGAATGCTCCATGCTATTCCTTGGCTCCTACTTCCCACAGAAGGTACCCATTGTCCAGCCTGGACTGCAGGCTATCACTGGCTCCTTCCTGCCGATCGCTCCCGCCTCCTCTCACGCCGACCTGAGACACAGGGCCCACGATTCTCCTCACAGTCTAAACAACTATCTCCATAGGCAGAGTCAGGAGCAGGGTGTGATGAGAAGGAAAAAAATATTTCCAATGAGGGGGAGACCCTTTTGTTTTTTCTTTTTGTAAGTCGTTTTTATCCTTATTCTTTCCTTCCTGGCCATTTCACAGTGGTTATAATTCTAAAAAAAAAAAAAAAAAAGGCTTTTCTTTCTTCTTTTTCTCCCTTCCTCCTTCCTTCCTAAATCTGCACTCCAACTCTCTTACTCTCCTCACACTCCCTCAACTACATCTGGAGGTACTTCTTAGATCTCGGCAGGCAAGAACCAGGGACGTCCCAACCCGCACAGAGCCAACCTGGCTTTAGAACAGAGCTTCAGGACCATGGACAGCTGCCACAGAATCAGCCGGGCCTCTGGCTTGACTGTTACCTGCAGTCATAGCACCCTGGCATCAGATCTCGCCTGATCTCGGAAGCTAGGCAGGGTCAGCCTGGTTAGCCCTTGGATGGGAGACTGTCTGGGAACACCAGGTGCTGTAGGCTTGGGAGAAGGACCTGGCAGCCCACTCCCGAATCAATTTGCCATTGAAACCCCTATGAATCTTGGAGAAGCACTGACGTAGTGCTGGGCATGGCACAGTGTCAGGGAGTGTTTCATCTGTTGTACACAGGGTTGCTATGGGTTGGACCCAACTCAATGTCACCTAACAACAACAAACTTGCTTGGATGATTTACGGAGTCTCAGCCAGTGCTATGAATTCCATATCCACACAAAGCACTTTCCTCTCTTCACGCGAAAAACTCCCCTTCAGCATCAGCTTAGATGTGCCTCCTTCTGGGAACCCTCCCCGGTCGCTCCCTAAATCACCCTTCTGTGTCAGATCAACACATCTTCTCTTTTCCCAGAACCCCCAAGCTATTGCTTATCTGTCTTACGCTCATCCATTCCACAGACACTTCAGTGCTTACTTCACATCAGTACGTGATCTAGGCTCCGCAGAACACATCGGAAAAGGTCCTTGCCCTTTTGGAGTTTACATTCAGGTAGAAAGAGACAGAAAACAGACAAGATGAGGATGCTGGTAAGTGCTATGGAAAAATATAGAGATGGCCTAGGAGGGGCAAGGTTGCCTTAGGGATTGTTGGTAGAGAAGGCAGCTGAGCCCTCTGCACACCAGCAGAGAGGAATAATAAGTCTAATGGTCCTGGGGTGAGCCTGAGATCTGCATTTTCAAGCAGTGGAATGAGGCCACCGTGGCTGAAGCCATAAGGAATGCGGAAAGCGTTAGTAGGTCAGGAGATGAAGTCAGAGATCTGAGCAGCAGCCAAACCATGGAAGACATTGTAGGGCAGAGAGAGCGTTGGAATGTCTTCTAAGTGCGGTGGGAATCCACCAGAGGGATGTAGCAGGTATGTGACAAACTCTGACTGACATACCGCTGAGACTACTCTGCCGTCGACTATTTCCAAGCTTCCACGTAAGATCCCCCCACACGTCTGTCAGCTGGGGGACTTGCATGTTGCTGTGGTGCTGAAAGTTATGCCACTGGCATCTCAGATACCATCAGGGTCACCCATGGTGGACAGGTTTCAGCTGAGCTTCCAGACTAAGACAGACTAGGAAGAAGGACTCGGCAGCCCACTCCTGAAACAATCAGCCATTGAAAACCCTGAGTAGCAGGGAAGCACGGTCAAATGTAGTACCAGAAAATGAGCCCCCCAGCCTGGAAGGCATTCAAGAAATGACTGGGGAAGAGTTGCCTCCTCTAAGCAGAGTCGACCTTAATGATGGGAATGGAGTAGAGCCCCTGGGACCTCTTTTTGCAGATGTGGCACGACTCAAGATGAGAAGAAACACAGTGGCTGCAACAATGGCTCGAATATAAAAGGACTATGTGCATGGCACAGTGTTGGGTGCTTTGTTCTGTTGTATATAAGGTTGCTAAGAGTCTGACCCAACTCAACAGCACCTGACAGCAACAATGTGACATTCAGTTGCATCCCCAGTGCCGAGTACAGAGCCCTGTATGTAGGATTTCTGGCAACTGAATAAGTGGCCGCACACACCATGCTTGAGGGTTGGGGTGGATACGGAGCAGGCACAGGCTGCCTCTTATGGCCTAGAAAAGGAAAATCAATGCCCCTCTGGCTTCCTCCCCGCTTCCCTCACCAGGCATCCCCGTCAGTCATCGGTTCTATCGATTCTCCTGTCAATACCCCTCTCTCTGAGTGACCCGGTTGCTTCTCTGTCCACACTTCCAGCCCCAGCACAGAACTTCGTTGCTATTACCTGGACCCCTGCACATGCCATGTCCTCTCTTCATCCATTTCCAGTCTCTTCCCAGCACATCCCCAAAACAGGTCCCCAAGGTGTGACCTTATCCTTTCCCGGCACCAACCCTCCTATCACTTTCTCCAGAATCCAGTGCCAGCCTCACCAATGACCAGATCCCAGGCAATTTCTATCTCCTTCTCCAAGCCCTAGTGTCCTCCTTGGGAACATGAGGCAACTGGATCAGGTCATTCTGTTCCAAGACCTAAGGTCATTCTGCTCCAAGATCTAAGGTATTGTTGTTTTTAGGTGCCCTTGAGTTGGGTCCGACTCGTAGCAACTCAAGGTACAACAGAACAAAATACTCCCCAACACTGTGCCACGTCTGGCAGTATGTCAGTGCTTCTCTGCTATTCATAGGGTTTTCAATGGCAGATTGTTTCAGGAGTGGGCTGCTAGGTCCTTCTCCCATTTTTGCAGTACTGGGGATCAAAGCCAGGGCCTCAGAGTGCGCAGAACAAGTACTCTACCAATTGAGGTAAACTCCACCCCCTGCCAATGTATTAATATTATGTTTTCCCTCATCCTCTTCTTTCAAACTTCCTTCATTTTTAGGATTTTTTTTTTTCAGTACTGAAGATGAACTTATGGACCTATGGCCTCATTCGTGTTAAGCAAATGTTCTACCACTGAACTAAATCCTGGACCCTTTTCATTTTTTATTTTTATTTTTTTGGTTCAGAGAAGCTGAACCCAGAGCCTTGTGCATACTTTACATGGGCTCTGCCCCTGAGCTGCACCCCCAGTCCCTTTGAAATTTTCTCCCTTGGGACAGGTCCTTACTAAGCTACAGAGGCTGCCTCTGGCCTTAACCTTATGATCCTCCTGCCTCTGCCTCCTAAATCATTGGGATTACAGGTCTGAGCCACCAGATTTGGCATTTTAAAAAATGTTTAAACATTTTTTGTTTGTTCCTTTGATACAGAGTCTCATTATATGGCATAGGCTAGCCTCCAACTCTCAATCCTCCTGCCTCGGCCTCCTGAGTGCTAGGATTGCAGGTGTGTACCTCCAGGCCCAGCTGATTTGTAGGATTATTGATTCTCACAGGGCAGTACAATGTTATAGTGAAGGGACCTCAGCTGGCATCTTGCTCCTACTGCTAAAGAACTCCACCGGAGTGCTTCTGTTTCCTAAATGGCAAAATGGGAACATTCATAGTACCTCCCCCTACGAAGTGAAGAAAGCTAAATAATATAATTTACATAAAGCACGTAGAACTGCCTGGACCATGGCGCTCCACGGAGTTGATGGTTACTACTACTACTGGCACTAGATTTATCTACTTATTTATTTATTCTTTACTTGTTTGGCTACATGTTGAGCATTTGTTGTTATACTCTGGCCACTTTATGCCCATGGTGGAGATCAGGGATTGGACCACTGCAGGTTGGCCTGCTGCCTGATTTTGTCAGGTCTGCAAGCTAAGCATGGCTCCTACATTTTTTTACTGCTGGCAAAAAGAAGAGGAAGATTTCAGGACACACGGCTAGAATATGCAGTGTTCCCCACAGGCTCACGTGTTGGAAGCTGGGTTCCCAGCTGGGGGTGCTGTTCTGGGAGGTGATGGAGACTTTCCGAGGGGGGATCTACCTGGGGGAAGTGGGTCACCGGAGGCATATCCCCAGGAGCCAGATCTTTCCCTGGCCTCTTCCCCCACCCTCTCTTTCCCTGCTCCCTGGACGCCATAAAGTAAGCAGCTTTGCTCTGCCTTATGCTGTTGCCTCCATGACGTTCAGATTCACCACAGAGCCACAGCCATGGAGCCAGGGAACCATGGCCTGGAACCTCTCAAATCATGAGCCTCTTCTTAAGCTGTTCCCTCGGGCATTTGTCACAGTGACACGTATGAAAATTACATTGCATTAAAGTTTCAGAGTCCAGCGACAAAGCACCATTGGCCACAAGTCCACAAGGCTTGGGCTTACTCAGGGAGTAAGTGGTAGCGGTAGGACTTGAACCCAGATCTTTCTAGGTTCACAGCATGAACCTGGGCACCCCACAAGCTTGAAGGCTCATGAGCGGATGGAGTGCATAGGTCATGGTCTATGAAAATGGACTCCAGAAAGGGGTTCCCAGTGTGGGGCTCAGTCTCTCCCAAATTCCTCTATTGCTGTTGAGAAGTCAGGGAAATCTGACTTCTGGCTCCGATGGCCCCATTGATCCCCAGCTTGCCTTTGGCAAGTCAATTCCTGGCGCGGTGGCTTGAGCACATGTTTTGGAGACAGAGGACCCTTCGTTCTAATCCCACTTCTGCCACTGACGAGCTGAGCCGCTTCTTGCAGCCCCCTTCCATTTCTCTGCACTGCAAACTGCCCTTACAGAACTGCCCTTGCAATGGCTTGGGTAGGCTGAGTAAAAATCCCTATGCTATCTACTCTTGCCCCACTTTCTCTGTCTAGGCCACTAGCTTTGGTGGGAGAAATGATGTGACTTACTGCTCTGACACTCTCTGGTCGTGATATCCTACGTGTCTTATTTTAGCTCCGTGTCTGGCTCCATGCGCCGTGATTCAAGTCTGTACGGAGGCCACACCCTGCTTTCTGCGGAAGAGGTCTTGTCGGATTAGGTTGAAGGCTCGGGGGAGGTTTGGCCTGGAGAGAGCTGGGTGAGCAGCGGGGAGGAGGGGACATGAAGATCCTTCTATAATGCCTTGCACAGGCGACTGGAAAGAGAGCTGAGCCTCACCTCCAGGGGACAGACGGGTGGGAGCCACACGGGGCGGTTTGTTTATAAAGCATCAGCTCAGTTGCAAGGGCCGGATTTGAGTTTAATTAAATTACGGTGAATTGATTTTAACTGGATCGAAGAATTGAGTCAGGAGGAACTGGGGTTACTTGGATGGGATCAGGGCGTTTATGTGTGTTTGAGCGGCGCCGAGCTGATCTGCGCTGAACTGGGTTGGACTGGGCTGAAATCTGGGAGGGTGAGGCGCCCACAGGAACTCCCCTGGGAAACACAGATGCTCCAGCTCCTGGCACCAGTTCATGCTGGTATCCAGTGCGACACCCCGCACAGCTCTGGCTCTCAGTGCCCTCACTTTATCAGGTGTGTGCTAATAATAACTCCAAGAGGAGATGTCGGAGAGGAGCATTGGATCACACAAGACAAAGAGACTGGTGCCTGAAAATGGAGAAAGAACGATGCGCAAATTCTGAGCTCTAGCTAATGACAGGCGTGGGGAAGGGTTCAGGCTGATACCTGAGACTTACTTTGAAATGCATCCAAAAAGAGAGATGGATGGATGGGTGTCTAGAAATACAGATCAAATGCGGGGCAAGGAACGTCTGATTTAACGTGTTAAGAGTTGACTTCCAGTGATGGGTGCATAAACGTTCACTATAAAACGCTCTGCATTTCACTGTTGATTTTTGTTTGTTTTTTAAAAAATGAAATCAATATTGCACAGAAAGTAAATAGCCTTGAGAACTGCTAATTGCTCAAATATCTGTGGTAGCAAAACTATAGGCTCTAAAGGCGAATTCGTGAGTCTGAGTCCCAGCTCTGCCTCTCGCCAGTGACGTGACCCCGTGCAAATGACTTCATCGCTCTGAACGCTGGTTTCCATTTCTGTAAAATGGGGCTATTCAGAGCTTCCACCTCACAGGCTCAGAACAGAGCCGGGCACCAAACTAGCACCCAGTAAGTCTTCGTTGCCTGCAGCCGTAGCCCCGTGGCACCGATCCCGTCAGATCACGGAAGCTAAGCAGGGTCGGGCCTGTTTAGTACTTGGATGGGAGACCGCCTGGGAACACCAGGTGCTGTAGGCAAGGGAGAAGGACCTGGCAACCCACTCTCAAGAAACAATCCGCCATTGAAAACCCTATGAACAGCAGAGAAGCACTGACAAAGTGTTTCGCCTGTTGTACATAGGGTCGCTGTGAGTCGGATAGCAACTCCGCGGCACCTAACAAGAACAACAACCAGCCTTCATTATGACTTGGCCCTGTAAACTTCTATCTAAGCAGCACCGTGCTGTCCCCATTTCACAGAGAAGGCAAGCGAGGCTCGGTGAGGTTCTGCAACTCCCCCCAGGCCCCACGGCGAGGCCATGGCTTTCCAAGGGGAGAAGTGGGGCCTGACACAGCGCCCCAGGTGCTATCCTTGCGCTCACCTGAGAGGATGAAGAAGATGCCGGAGACGAAGGCCAGGATGGTCCTCTGCGGGCGGATGTGGCCAATGTTGCTGATGACGAAGGCCGTGAACACGAGGAACAGGCTGACCATGGGGAAGGGCGTGGCCGTGCGCACGGTTTCTGGGGAGGCGGAGGGAGAGGCAGGGTGAGGAGGGAGTCTCCAGTGCGATGCCCCGCCCCTGGCTCCTCCCCTTCCTCTGACACGCCCACCATAAACTCCGCCCTCCCCAAGCCACGCCCGTGAATTGGCCCCCCCACTTTCCTGCAGACACCGGTCCAAGCCCTGGAGTTTCAGCCTGGCCCCATCTTGCGCCCTGCTCTGCCTCCTTTAAAGCCGCCCCTCTCACGTGGACCCCAAACCCTTCCCTAGTTCTGCCCTGTCCCCCAGGACCCCCCTGTTGCCTGAGCCTCTCGCTCTCTTCCCCTCACTCAGGATATTCTCCGTGTTTTCCGTCACCAAGTTGATCTCTGGCTCCAGGAAGTATTCCGAAGCCACGCAGCGACCTTTCTCCCGGCCTGGTCAAGTCGGGGGAGATAAGAAGGCAGGGGTGGGTGAGAGGAGTCTAAGCTCCAGAAAGGCCATCGGGGGCAGGGCAGGCCCGGGGACACCCAGGATGGAGCTGGGAGGCCTCACCCAAAGGTTCCTATGGCTTGCTCTGCTCTCAGAGGTGGGGAAAGGCGGGGATCCAGGGGTTAGGCAGCCCTGACCTGTTGCCCTGGAGATCCAGGGATGGAGGGCAGCAGAGCTGGACCTCTGGGTCCCAAGAAAGAGGAGGGGGCTTTGGACCAAGACTCCCAGGTCCCTAAGGAGGATAAAGTCTGGAAGGCCAAGACTGCTGAAAGGAACCCATCTCAGTGGCCCAATTATTGTTGTTGTTAGGTGCTATTGAGTCGGTGTCGACTCATAGTAACCCTACGTGCAACAGGAGGAACACTATTGTGGTGCTTCTCTGTTGTTCATAGGGTTTTCGATGGCGGACTGTTTTTTGGGAGTGGGTTGCTGCTGTGTTCTTCTCTCCAGCAGGAGGCATAGATTCTTCTAGTCCGCTCATGCAACAGTGGCACCGTCTGGGGGACAGGTTCCGAATGTGACTACGGACTCTGAGGGAATTTGCGCGTTAGCAGAGGAGGGTTAGGGACCTGAACTTTGAGCGTGGAGCTCTTAGATAAGGAGAATAAAGGACTACGACAGGGGGCTGGGAGCGGGGCTCCATCTTGAAACTTAGCTTCCAAAAAAGAAGCGGGATCCGTTGCTGAATTTCTGGAACCCAAGAGATGGGACCATGGTTAGGAACGCTGGGGTCCCAAGCAAAGCAGGCACCAGGGAACGGAGGTCACCTGCGAAGAAGCAGACTCGCCAGAGGCCCGCGTGCAGCGCCATCTTGACCTCGGTGGTCTGGTTCTGCGGCAGCACCGTGCCCTCTTCCATGTACAGCCAGTAGTCCGTGCTCACGGCGATGCCCACGAGCAGCAGGCCGCAGGCCCCAAACACGCTGCTCAGCAGGGTCAGGGCGCGGCTGCTGCAGTGACTCATCCTCAGCGGCGGGGGGCGCCCCGCGGGGCCTGCGGGGCCACAAGGTGCGGTGGAGAGAGCGCAGAGGGGACCACCAGAGGCCCAGCCCCCTTCAGCAAGCTTGCACGGCTCACCCTGGCCAGGGACACCGCCTCAAAACCAAACTCTCAGGTCTGACTTCTGTGTCCTGAACCCCGACCCTAACTCTGGACTCTGGCCACGGACAAGATTCACCCCAAATTGTAGGCCTGGGCTTCTCAGTCTGCTACAAGCTCTGGGTCCAGCTCCCCAAACCCAGGATGGTTTCCAGCTCGGACCTTCAGAACACACCCGGAGTGAATCTTGATTCCAGCCGTGTCTGGTCCTGGGTCCCAAATATTTATGACTCCAGCCAGAAACTCTAATTCCAGATTCTAAACCCCAGAACCAAGGTCCACAGACCCAACCTCCTGCCCTCCTCAGAAATAAAATCCCGAGCCAGGTGTGGTGGCACACGCCTGTAATCCCAGCGATGCAGGAAGTAGAGGCAGGGTGATCACAAGTTTGAGACCAAAGGTAGTCTTCATAATTTAGCAAGACCCTGTCTCAAAACATAAAAAAATATATATATATAAATAAAAAAAAATTGGCTAGAGGTGCAGCTCAGTGGTCCAGCACTTGCAAAGCATGCAAGCACAGGGCCCTGGGTTCAACCCCCAGTACTGCAAGAAAAAGAAAGAAAGAAAGAACAAAAGAAAGAATGAAAGAAAACCCTACCTGAGCCCCTTACCTTGAGCCTGAGTTGGAGACTCAATCCATTACACTAATCAACAGCTTCAACTCTAGGACCTGAACCCCAGCCCTGACTCTGTGCCCTGATCTAAGCCCCCAGATGTGAAGAACTGAGCTTCAGCAAGGACACATTGCTCCACCTTTGAACAAGCACGTAGATTCCTGGACCTTGGCTATGGGGCTTAGACAATGGACGCTGTACAGCACGACCTGTCCAGAAACTCCAACCCAAGCCACTCAGTTTAATTCCATGCCCTGACCTGGTACCCTGATCCCTTTCCTTTAGACTCTGCTTCTGAACTACATACCAAAATCCCCAAAATGGGTCACTATCCAAGGATCCTTAAACTCTAATCCCTGGCCTCACACCCTTGAGCACAGGCCTACCTAAGACACTGAGCAGAGGCCTCCACCTAAGCTTAAGCTGTTGGACTTTTACCTTGATCCTAACACCCAGTGCTAACACCAAGAACTTGGTCCATGACCTTCTAACTCTGTTCCTGTGCCTTGACCTCAATTCCATACTCCAATCTGAGATCACGCCCCACCATCCACAGCCAAGATTCCAGAACCCTAACTCCACACTCCCAGGTAACATTGGGACCCTGAGTAACATTGGGACCTAGGAACCTGGAGCCATAAGCTTGACTAGAGACCTCAGATACTAAAATGATGAGCTGGGGTCCTTCAGCCCAGCATTCCCACCAGAGCGCTCCACTGAACCAGGGACCCTCATCCTGCAAACTGTGAATCAGTGCTCTGCACCCTGAGATTCCAGTCAGGAATTCCAGACCACCCACCGCATGACTCCCAAACTTCCTCCCAGAGACTCTGGACCCTGATTTCCCATGCTAAGACTCCCAACATCCACCATGGAGCCCTGATCCCAGCACTGGACCGTCCAAACAAGAAATCCCCAGGTGGTAGCTGCGGCCTCCCAAATTCCAATTAGGAACCCAGAGAGTCCAACTAGGGGGCCTCCTCCACCTGGAACTGTAGGGCCCCAAATTCTTTATCTGTAATCCTCACACTCCCCCACAAGTAGTTCCCCCAAGCAACATGAAGCCACGATGCTGGGGACTCATCTTGGGATCCCCAGCCTGTCCCAGCCCAGAGACCTCTATGCCATGAGTGGCAGATACCCATCATGCTTTTCACTATGAAGTTTGAGGACCCCCCCCCCGAACATTTTCCCCACAGTGCAATCAAGACAGGAGGCTCCACCTTCCTTAACCAGAGTTCTTGTAGCCTTGAAACTCTGCCCCACTCCAACAAGGGTGCGAGACACCCCCACCTGGCACTCGCAGCCTCCAGAGGCCCCCACCTCCACCCTGAGCCTCCCCGAGGCCTGAGAGATCCCGATCCTGGCAAACCTCTGGCTAGCTCTGCTTCCCATCCCCCAGCCGCGGCTCCGGGACTTGACCGCCAGCCGCCTGCTCCGCTTCCAGCCCCCCCCCCCCCCCCCCCCCCC
>VMDO01022591.1:0-33135 GCA_007922755.1 Pedetes capensis | reverse complement strand
TCATGGCTAACCCACTCCTCTAACAATTAGCTATTGAAAATCCTATGAATCTCAGAAAAGCATTGCCAAATATGGTGCCAGAAAATGAGGTCCCCAGATTGGAAAGCACTCAAATGACCACTGGGGAAGTTAGAAGATATGGCCTAGGCAATGAAAACAATCCTGGAGATTGCATGATGGAATTTTGTCAGACCAATAACCTTTTCATTGCAAATACCTTTTTTCACCAACATAAATGGCTACTATACACATGGAGGTTACCAGGTGGAACATACAGGAACCAAATTGACTACATTTGTGGAAAGAGATGATGGAAAAGCTCAATATCAAAAATCAGAACAAGGCCAGAGGCTGATTGTGGATTAGACCATCAATTTCTCATATGCAGGTTCAAATTGAAACTTAAGAAAATTAGAACAAGTGTACATGAGCCAAGGTATGACCTTTAGTATATCCCACCTGAGTACAGAGAGCAGGTTTGATGCATTAGACACTAATGATCAAAGACCACACGAGTTGTGGCATGACATCAAATACATCATTCATGAGGAAAGCAAAAGCTTATTAAAAAGACAGGAAAAAAGAAAAGACCAAATTACATGTCAAAGGAGACTCTGAAACTTGCCCTTGCACATTGAACAGCTAAAGTAAAAGGAAGACATGATGAAATTAAAGACCTAAGCAGATTTCAAAGGCAGCTCAAGAAGACAAAATCAAATATTACATGTGCAAAATAATGACATGTGCAAAGAACTGGAGATAGAGAACCAAAAGAAAACACTTTGTTTTTATCAAGCTTAAGGAATTGAAGAAAAATTTAAGCCTTGATTGCAATAGTGAAGGGGAAATATTAAATGATGCAGGAAACACCAAAAGAAGATGGAAGGAATACACAGTCTTTATACTAAAAGGAATTGGTGGATGACCATTATTGAAGGAGGTAGTGGAAGCTGCCTTAAATGAATTGGTGAAGCACAAGGTTCCAAGGAATTGATGGGATACCAATTGAGATATTTCAACGAACAGATGCAGCACTGGAGGTACTCACTTTTTTATGCCAAGGGATTTGGAAAACAACTACCTGGCCCACTGACTGGAAGAGATCCATATTTGTGCCTACTGCCAAGAAAGGAGAACCAATCAAATGTGGAAATTATCAAACAATATCATTAATATCACACACAAGTAAAATTTTGCTAAAGATCATTCAAAAGCAACTGCAGCAGTATATAGACAGGGAACTGATGGAAAATCAAGCAGGATTCAGAAGAGGGCGTGGAAACAGGGACATCATTGTTGATGTCACATAGATACTGGCTGAAAGTAGAGAATACCAATAAGATGTCTATCTATGTTTTATTGACTATGGAAAGGCATTTGACTGTGTGGATCACAATAAATTATGGATAACATTGTGAAGAGTGGGAATACCACAGAACTTAATTGTACTCATTAGGAATCTGTATACAAACCAGCAGGCAGTTGTTCAAATAGAATAAGGAAACACTGCCTGGTTTAAAGTTAAGAAAGGTATATGTCAGGGCTGTATCATTTCACCATAACTCTTCAATTTCTATGCTGAGAAAATAATCCACGAAGCTGGACTTTATGAAGAATGCAGTATCAGGATTGGAGGAAGACTCACTAACAATTTGCGTTATGCAGTTGACAGAACTCTGCTTGCTAAAAGTGAAGAGGATTTGAAACATTTAGTGATGAAGATCAAAGAACACAGCTTTCAGTATGGATTGCCCCTCAATATCAACTGAACAAAAATTATTACAACTGGGTCTGTATGTTGCTTCATGATAAGTGTGGAAAAGATTGAGGTTGTCCAAGATTTTGCTTTACTTGGTTCTACAATGAACATCCACAGAAGCAGCAGTCAAGAAATCAAAAGACACATTGCCCTGGGAAAAACTGTTGCAAAAGACCTCTTTGAAGGGCTGAAAAGTAAAGATCTCCCATTGAAGATGAAGGTTATACCTGACTCATGCCATGGTATTTTCAGTCATATCGTACATTTGTGAAAGCTAGATGTTGAATAAGGGAGAGAGAAGAAGAATTGATGCTTTTGAATTATGATGTTGGAGATGAATATTGAATATACCATGGACTGCCAAAATAACCAATAGATCTGTCCTATAAGAAGTGCAACCAGAGTGCTCCTTGGAAGCAAAGATGGCTAGACTGTGTTTTACATATTCTGGACATGATGTCTGGAGGGACCAATCCCTGAAAAAGGACATCACGTTTGGAAGAGTGGTGGGCCAATGAAAAAAAGCAAGATCCTCAACTGGATGGATCGACAGTATTTGCAACAATGGGCTTAAACATTAAAAAAAAATCATGTGCCTGGCATGGAATTGGGGAGTGTTTCATTATGTTGTATATAGGGTAGCTATGAACAGGATCTGACTCTATGGAACCTAACAACAACACAACAGCAACAACAATAAGTTTCTTTTAGTACTTGGGGGTTGAACCCAGGGCCTCATACATACTTTGTAAGTACTCTACCACTGAGCTATATCCCTAGCCCCATTTTTATTATTTTGAGTCAGAGTCTTGATAAGTTACACAGACTGCCTCTGGCCTTGAACTCACAATTTTCTTGCCTCAGCCTCCAGAATGGCTGGGATTTCAGGTGTGTGCCATTGCACCCAGAACACACTGGTAATTTTTAAAAAGAAAAAATTGTGCTAGGACAATTCTATACTTATATGCAAAAGAAAAAATACTTTGGCCCTCATCTCAAAGCCCTCACAAAAATAAACTCATAAATTTATAATCATAGAATTAAATTTAAACATCTACAAGAAAACCAAAGAAGTTTTTGTGGCCTTGGGTTTGGCAAAGCTTCAACGATAAAAATACAATCCATAAAAGAAGGAAAAAAAATAAGTTGGACTTCTTATAATAAAAACTGGTTTGGTTCAAAAATTGCATTAAATAAATGAAAAGATAATCCATAGACTGGTTTTGAAAAATCATATCATGTATCCAATAAGAACCTGTATCTAGAATATGTAAAAAGCACTAAAAAACTCAATAAAAGAAGATATCCAGCCTCACTGAAAAAAAAAAAAAAAAGGGTAGCTGGGCATGATGGCACATGCCTGTAATCCCAGTGGCTAGGGAGGCGGAGGCAGGAGGATTGCAAGTTTGAGACCTGAGGCAGTCTGCGTAACTTAGTGAGACACTGTCTCAAAAAGTAAAAAAATGTGCTGAGCGTGTAGCTCAGTGGTCCAGCACTTGCAGAACATGCAAGCGTGAGGCCCTGGGTTCAACCCTCAGTACCACACACACACACACACACACACACACACACACACAAAAGGAAAAATATTTTAATAGACATTGTACTAAAGAGAAGAGATGAATGACTAATGTTGTTTAGTGCCATCATGTCGGGACCAACTCATAGTGACCCTATGTACAGTAGATGAAACACTACCAGATGCTGTGCCACGCCAGGCACTATTGTTAGTGCTTCTCCATAATGCATAGGGTTTCCAGTAGGCTGATTGTTTTGCGAGTGGGCTGCCAGGTCCTTCTAAGCCTACAGAACTCAGTATTCGTAAGTGGTCTCCCACCCAAGTACTAACCAGGCCTGACCCTCCTTAGCTTCTGAGATCTGATGTGACTGGATGCCAGGGGCCTTTGGTTGCAGGCAAATGACTAATAAATACATGAAAAGAGGCTCAGCCTCATTAGTCTTTAAAGAAACACAAATTAAAGCCATAATAAGGCATCATATGCACTCACTAGAATGACTATTATAGAAAAACAATACCATGAGTTAGGATGTGGAGAACCTGGAGCCCTCACACTTGCTGATGAGAATATCAAATGGTAAAGCCACCACAGAAAATAGTTTGGTGAGTGCTTTAAAACTGCAGCAAAATATATCATCTGACCAAAGGATTCCACTTCTATGTATGAAAACACATGTCCACATAAATATATATATGCATATATATTTAAATGAATGTCCATTGCATCATTAATTATGATAAACAAAACAAAGAAATCATCCAAGTGTCTATCAAATAGCAAATTGATAAATCAAATCTGTCATATTTATGAAATTCTGTGTACAAATAAAAAAGTGAACTGATATATTAAACATGATCATCCTCAAAAACATTATGCTAGGGTAAAAAAGTCAGACAAAAAAAAAAGACTGCATATCGTAGACAGTCATGTGCTGAAAAATGACATTTCATTCAATAATGAACCACATATGCCACGGTGGTTTCCTACTATTATGGTGGAGCTGAAAAATCCCTGTCACCTAGTGACATAATGTTGTAGTGCAATAAAACTCAATTTGTGGTGAGGTTGATGTAAACAAACTTATTGTGCGTTCAGTCCTATAAAAGTGCAGCTCCAGTGCCAGGCACAGTGGTGCACACCTGTAATGCCAGAGACTGGAGTAGGAGGCAAAAGGATCCCAAGTTAGAGGCCAGAGATAGCCTGCATAACTTAGGGAGACCCTGTCTCCAGCTAAAAAAATGCAAAAGGAGCTGGAGGTGCAGCTCAGTGGTAGAGCACTTGCCAGGTATGTGCAAAGCACTGGGTTCAACTCTCTAGTACCAAAAAAAATTTAAAAATAAAACATATATATATATATATATATATATCTATATATATATATATATCTATGTATATCACAGGGCTGAGGATGTAGCTCACTGGTAGAGTGCTTACCTAGCATGTGTGAAGCCCTGGGTTTGATCCCTAGAATGACAATATATACATATATATGCATATGTATTATATATGTAAAACACAATGATGTATAGTACTTAGTACTTAATACTGATAAAAACTGATATATATATATATTTTTTTTCTATGCTGTGTATCTTGTCATGACTCCTTCTACTTATTAAAAATGTGACTATAATACAGTATGCATTTCACCCCAGCAGCAGCCTTATACATCTGGTGTTTACCACATCTATTGATTTTATTAGGAGACCATGTCGAGTGGTTGATTGACCTGTACCATCTAGGTTTGTGTTCTTACACTCTATGATGTTCACACAGTAACACAATCACCTAACAACACGTTACTCAGATTGCATTACAGTAATTAAGTGTCACATGGAAGACTGCAATTTTATTTTTATGACACATCTTGAAAAGGCACATTTATAGGACAGAACACAGACTAGTGGCTCCGTAGGGCTGGGAGGAGGAACAGGGATGATTTGCAAACAGAAATTAGGGAACTTTTTGAAGGTTATAGGAGTGTCATATAACTGAATTTGATTTTGGTTGTACAGTTTTATAAATTTATTACAGTCATTGAATTGTATATTTATTTTGGGTGAATATTATTGTATATAAATTGTACTTCCATAAAGCTGTTAAAAAACACTCAAGAAAACAAAACATGACTTTGCTGAGGGAGAAGCTTTGTATTGCTAATCCCTCAGATTTCCCTAACAAAGCAGAAGTGATAGTTGGAGGTTGGAACATAGAATTTACGATGAGAATTTACTAGAAAGAAGTCAGAGATGTGGGAAGTCCTAAGGAGGAGTTTCTAGACAGGGTACAAATGGTGCCTCTTCTGCAGCTCAGCATCCAATGTGCTCTCTGGGTTAAACCCTGGATATTGCTAGATTCATTTATTGATCAATTAACTCCTTTATAACTCCGCAAGTGACATTTTAAAGTGAGATATAATTAAACAAAAACCAGCCGGAAACAAAGCTATTCTATTTCCCTGCTAGTCACATTGGTTTGCCCATTAGGGTCTGCGTACAGGGTGGCAGGGAGGGATTTGCCATTCTACAGCCGACATCATCATTTAGCCCGGAGCTCCTCACACAATAGCACAGCACATAATTTCTAGCAACAGGGTTATGTGTTATAAAGGTTTCCATATGGAGGAAGGAGAGAGAAGGTTCTTGGATTCCTAATGATTTTGGCTTGCGGCTTTTTCTTTTAATTGAGTAGGTGTGAGTTATTTAATGTTACATGTAGGTAAACGAGAAAATATGTTCCTTCCAGCAAATGACTGGCTGATTGTAATTTCCCTGTAATCATTCCTAATTGTTAACTGCCTTGTGAAACTCAAAAGGCTGTCTTGTGGAGGACGGAGGGCATTTAGGAGTATTGTTACACAGGACAGAAATCAGACCAAGGAGACTTGGCAGCCGGCAGGTTGGGCTCATAACAAGGAAGGATTTGCTGGTAATGTGGGCTGCTGCACAAGACAACCCACGTGGAGATTTGGTGAGCTTGCTGTCATTGGAAGCACTCAAATCCTGCCCGCAGGTCTAGATGTCAGTGCCTACTACAGGATTATAGGAGATTTTCATCTCTGAGTGGTGGCGGTGTTAGCTGGGCTCTTCCAGGTAGAAAGGAACTCAATGGATCCCTTCTTTTGGCCTGTTCAGACTACTCTCTTCTGAAAACACTGTCTTATGGGTCAAGTGGGGAAGATCTCACTCCCAGGCTCCTGGCATGGGCACAGCACCCTGCCTAATCAGAGTGTTTCATTTTCATGTCACGATACTTGGCTCGGGGATGGTCACATGACACCAACTAGTCCGGTGATACTTAATTCTGGAACTTTTACTGAGAAAGAAAGACTCTTGCTCCTCTGGAGTTAAACCAAGTTCAACCTAAAGCCATCCAGGGCAACTGTAAGAAAAGTACCTGCTTGAGTATGTGTGGAGGTCATTGAGGTGGCCACACACTCTAGTGACCCAGTCTTCTAGTGGCCCTCCTTAGCCGATGTGGCCTGCTCTTCCCTATTCTGATGTTACAGTGGCTTTGTTTTCACTGCTTTTGGGGCTAAAGACCAACTAATTCAACACTTCCTGTTCGAATTCTTTCAAGAAAAAGAACCCCTCCTGGAGAAAGAACTAACCACACTATCCATGTGACACATCCCAGAAAACTGTGGCCCTCACGCTTGGCCACGTGAGACCATCTTTGTGTCAGCACCAGTCCTGAATCTACTTCCTTGTTATCGTGGCAACATGAAGGACTACAGTGCTCACTTTAGAGAGAAGGCACCATCATGATGGGAAAAGGATCCTGCTGCAAACGTCTTTTGTGAAAAGATGTTGCAGACACAGAGGCTGTCCTCAGAACAGAGCTCTGCACATGGAGCAGGCAAACCATCCCAGTCCCCGCCACAGACAATTTCCAAGGGCCTTTTTGGTTTTTAGGTTTTTATTTTAGGATTCCTTTCAATTGTCTTGTCTGCATTTGTATTCGTGCTGAGATTCATTGATTGATGTTGTTGTTGTTACGTGCCGAGTCGGACTCATAGCGACCCTACCTACAGCAGAGGAAACACTATCGTCAGTGCTTCTCTGCTATTCACAGGGTTTTTAATGGCTGAATGTTTTTTGGGGAGTTGATTACCAGGTCCGTCTCCCAAGCCTACAGCACCTGGTGTTCCCAGGCGGTCTCCCATCCAAGTACTAACCAGGCCTGATCCTGCTTAGCTTCTGAGATCTGATGGAATTGGACACCACAGTGGTATGGCTGCAGGCACTGATAGATGAGGATTGCTAAAAAGATCACCAAGCAGAAAGCTACTCCTTCCCTCACCTATTCCCCAACTCTTGTCTTCCTGGGGGTTCGAACACCTGCTTTTCACAAGGTGGACACGATATTGGGAACAACCTAGGTATGTCTGATATGACACAGTGACTCAATCAAATCTTAATGGGAAAAAGACGGTCCACTCGTAGATCATCCGAGGAGAGTTTAACACAGAGACTACTGACAAGGTATAAGGAGAACATCCTTGAAGGGAAGCATAATCATCCATAGCCACCAGGGGTTGCTCTGTTCCTCAGGTCTATCAGCTTGTTGTTAGGTGCTGTCATGCTGGGTCTGACTCATAAGGACCCTATGTACAACAGAATGGAACACTCCTCAACACTGTGCCTTTCCCAGCACTATATCAGTGCTTCTCTGCTATTCATAGGGTTTTCAAAGGCTAATTGTTTCAGGAGTGGGCTATCAGATCCTTCTCCCATTTTAGTGGTGCTGGGCATTGAACTCAGGGCCTCAGAGTACACAGAGCAGCACTCTACCAACTGAGCTAAACTCCAGCCCCAAGCTGGGTCCATTACCACCCCTCAGCCCAAAGAGACAATTAGAAAGAAACTTGACACAGAGAGGGCTATGTGGGTAGGGTCATGTGACAGAAATTGTGCCCTTCAATTTATCAAAGGGATATAGACAGCCCACAGGAAAGGGAATTAGAGAATATACATGCCAACTCCCTCTCCACCTGCCCTCCAATCTCCTGCCAGTTGGCTCAACCTACTGGAAACCAAAACCCTCAGGAGTAGGTCTTAAGGATGAAATGGAAAATATTCAGCACATATGGAAAAAAAACACATTAAAACCACATTTTCTCTCAAGTGGACAAAGAGATCTCAGTAATCCTGTCCCATTTATCAGTCTTTATTTCAATAGGTGGATCCAATGCTACTTTTGACCTACAATGGAGGACCGCAGTTGAGCAAGCAGTGAGAATCTACTCAGATTAGTGGGGCTCATGCATCCTGCCTGCCGGCATCAGGAGATGGGAAACCACCCTCCACTAAATGCTCTGCATGGTGACCCTGGGAAGGGAGGACAGTCCTGAGTGACCTGTTGAAAGTGGCACCAGCCACAATATGGGCAATACAATCTTTCAGGTATTACTAAGAGCTGACAGAGTAGGATACTGCCATTCTTTCAGCGAAAAACGCAGCTTTCTATTTAATAAAAATGTGGAGAAACATTGTATTTAAGAAGTGTTCTTGTTGTTGTTACATGACCTGATGTACCACAGAGCAAAACAATACCCAAAACTGTGCCATACCCAGCACTATGTCAGTGCTTCTCTGCTATTCATAGGGTTTTTGATGGCTGGCTGATTGTTTCTGAGATTGTTTTAAATGTGGGCTGCCAGACCCTTCTCCCATTTTTGCAATACTGGGGATGGAACCCAGGGAATCAGAGAGCACAAAGCAGCACTCTGTCAACTGAGCTAAACTTTAGCCCATTTAAGTTGTTGTTGTTGTTGTTGTTGTTGCTGTTGTTGTTGTTAAGTGCTATCAAGTCACATCTGACTCATAGCAACCCTCATAGGGTTTTCAAAGGCTGATTGTTTTGGGATTGTTTTTCAGGAGTGGGCTGCCTGATCCTTTTTCTCCCATTTTTACAGTGCTGGGGATTTAACCCAGATCCTCAGAAAGTGCAGAGGAGTGCTCTACCAACTGAATTAAACCCCAGCCCCATCTAAGAAGTGGGAAGGCAAAAATATTATAGAAAAGAAAAATCTGACTTCAGAGAGCATTTCAAATTAAAACAGGAATATAATTGGTGATAACTGATGCTGAAAAGATAATCATTTTTGTTTGTTAATTTAAACTTATTGTTGTTGTTAGGTGCCATCAAGTCGAGTTCTATTCATAGAAACCCTATGTACAACAGAATGAAATACTACCCAACATTGTGCCATGCCAGGCACTATTGTCAGTGCTTCTCTGCTCTTCATAGGGTTTTCAATGGCTGATTGTTTCAGGACTGGGCTGCCAGGTCCTCCTCCCAAGCCCACAGTACCTAGTATTTCTAGGTGGTTTCCCATCCAAGGACTAACCAGGCCTGAGCCTGCTTAGCTTCTGAGAGCCAATGAGATCAGACACCAGGGTCGTACGGCTGTAGACAGTTTGGACTTAATCTACAAAAACCTAAAGACACAAATAATTTCACTGAAATTATTCCAACTGGGGCATCTAAATAAAACTGGTCTTTTATACTTTTTTTCCTAGGGAGATTCTAATATGGCTGAAAAATCACATTAGTGTTCCATTTAGGCAAACATATACTGAACACCTACCACATTTTGAGCATTACCCTAGGTCCTGGGAACAGAAAGGACAAAAATAAGACTCATCTTTCCCTGGTTGTTAGGTGCCATTGGGTCAGTCTGAGACATAGTGACCCTCATAGGGCTTTCAATGGCTGATTGTCTCAGGATTGCTTTCAAGATGTGGATTGCCATGTCCTCCTCCCATTTTTGTGGTGCTAGGGATGGAACCTGGGTCCTTTGAGAGTGTGGAGCAGTGGTCTACCAATTGAGCTAAACCCCAGCCCTCATCTTTCCCTTAAGCATCTTAAAGACTGATGAGAGAGACAAACACAAAAATAGTTAACCATAGTGCAGAGCAGAATGGAATATAGGCCACAAGAAGTTTGGGTGATCTATAAAAAGACAAGTAAATGGAAAAGAAGTCTTTGGGATTGGGGGAGGAAACATGCAAGAGGGTAAGGGAAACCTATTTGAATAATGTACAACAGAATGCATATATGGAAATGTCACAATGAAAAGCATGTCAGGATGAATCACATTGAGGTGTACATTAAACATTTCCAATAAAAAAAAAGAAAACTAAAAAAAAAGTTTGGGTGGTCTGAGTGGGTGGGCCTAGGGGACTTTCATTCTGACTGAGGGCAAATCAGAAAAGGCTGAACAAAGGAGGGACGCTTTCTCTGGATCTCAAAAAATGAGAAGAATATCGTTAGAGAGCACAAGAGCCCGGTGTCAGACAGATAAGCCAAAGCTCTTCAACTTAGGGTAGAGCATGAACACAGATGTGGGCACTGGAAACACTGGGCAAATACAGACCCTAGCAGGCAGAGGGGAAAGCTGCACAGGCTGCTGAGAGCCTAAGAACGACATGAAGCAGGAGAGAGGCTTTGGGTCAAGTGATGGAGAACCTTCAATGCCAGCTTAACTCGAGTCAGGAGGCAAAAAGGGACTCTAATGGGTGCCATGTCTTGTTTGGCTGAATGTCACATACTTTTTTTTTTTAAATGGTTTTATTTTGAACATCATGATCTGTAGCAATTCTATCTTATGCCTCAAGTCTGTGCCCAATTTGTTTTCATGACAGTAATATCTGTAGTGCATTCATCCCTAATGTGCCACATTAAATTGCTTCAACCTAATGATATTTATGGCTTCCAACTGTAAATAAGATCTGGCTCCTAGCACCCTCATGGATAATGGAAATAGTTCAATACCAACAATTTCAGATGAAGGAGCTAGAATGAAAGTGGTTTGTTGGAACAAAGTAGCCTATAAATAGTCAGACAGGGACATATAGGCCATGTTGCTGAAAAGCCCTCCAACTAATGGGCTGAATGCCCCATAAATCAGCGTGAGTTCGGAAGGGGGCACGTGTCACCCACATAGTCAGCTCAGCAGGGAAAAGAGAGAGAACCTGCTAATTAATCTCTACATTCAGCCATTGTGACAAAGCTCAGGGCAGTTTTCTTTTTATCTGGGCAATTGGTATTAAAAATGACAATAAAAAAATCAGTCTGTTTGCTTAGTAGGATGTATTACCTCACCCCAGAGGAAAAATCACAAAGTGCCTTGGGATTTTGCTACTACAGAAGACCGGAGGATGGCAAGTGATGAAATCCAACCACTCATTACAAAGTTAACTCTGGCAGAGATGGAAAGGAAGCCAGAATCCCTAGACCCCTCTTAGCAATGAGCATTTTTGTCTGCTTTAGGATTCAGTTAGGGAAACAAGAGTTAAATGGAAGCTCATATTTTCAACAGTGAGCTTTTGTGACTAAATATCAAGTACTGTGACACCCTTGGTCAGGGTCCCCAAAGAGACTTCCTGTAAGCGTGGGAAGAAATGCAAATAAGCTGGGAGGTGAAACAGGTGGGCTTGGCAAACACTGCTGTGGGTCTGAGCAGTGGCCACTGAGCAGCTGCTGAGCCAACTCAGGAAAGCTTCTTTGCCTTAACGGGGTTAACGGGGTTATCCCAGTGGCATCCAAATACACTCACTCCCGTTCTAGGAAAAGAGAGAGAGACTCTTTGTCAAGGGATCCACATGGAGTGGACGCCCCATCCATGCAGCCGGTGCCTGAACTTGGGGTGGCACCCCATGTTTCCAGTTCAGAGCTGACAGCAGAATAAGGTCTCACTTGGCTTCAGTAGTCCACATAAATTACTCATATAAACTACATGCGGCCCCTCCTGGCTGTATATATTTTTGAACATTTTGTTTTTCAAAGATATGATCACAGTTTCCAAATCTCTTCTAAATACCTCTTATTGCACAAACATCATCAGTTCTCTGATGGTAGAGGACATCGTATCTTTATACAACAACCTCCAGACATAGGGATAAAGAACATACCTGTCCTTTTCTTAAGAAGCCTCAGTTTCCCCTCACATTTCATTGACCAGTAATATATTACATGCCCACTGTTAAGCCAATCCTAAGCGTAGGGCCAAAAGTCTTTGTATTTGGGATAAATCAATGACTTTTGAACTTGAATGGGCATCAGAGTCGAACAGAAGTGTTGTTAAAACAGTTGACTGGGCCCCGTCCCCAGACTTTGTGATTCAGTTGGTCCGTGATGGAGCCTTAGAATTTGCATTTGTAAATGTTCATACATTTTTGTGGATGCTGCTGGTCGAAACATCGAAAACATGGCTGAGACAAGTCAAGGCTGACATTTAAGTAGTGAGCCTTCCCTTAAACACATGGCTGCTTAGAAGAAAGGGAACAAAATAGGTCCCATTAGGAAGGTAAAGGGTGGGGATGGTTGATGACTGTCAACCATCTGAGCCTTCTGGATGAGAAGCCATTAGAACCTGCTTTCCCCAAAAGGCATGATTTTGCTGTCTGCATCCACTCTGGCTTCCTGCTTACCTGGTTAATAGCGCATAGCCTCTCTGCTTCTAACAGGCACTAGAACTGGGCAGAGCTGATGCTAGAGATGAACAAACTTTCACTAGTCTTGGAGCCCAAAAGACCCTGTGGGAAGGAGATGGTTACCAAAGGCACCTAGGAAAACCCTCATGGTCAGCCATGCATCTTGTTCCAGTTCAGTGCGACGGGGAAGGTATCCCCATTTTCTGAGACAGCATGGTGAAGAGCAAAGCAAAGCAAAACAAAACAAAATGAGCTGCTCATCTTGAACTGTTCCTTTAAATTGAAATAAGGCAGACTTTGCAATGCAGGCTGACACAGCAGCCTGCCTTCTGAGTGTCTTTTGTGTACGTACAACACCACCAGAGTCTTTAATTACAATTATGCTATGTGCCTGGCCAAATATTACTGCTTTGTAAGAACACCAAGCCACTCAATAATCTGTTAATTTCACCTTTTCCTGGCTATGCCTCACAAAATAAGCATTGGTCTCAGTATAGTTTTGATTGTCATTAGTTGGGGGTTTAATTTCAGGCTGTGTTAGGGGGAAATGCCAAGGGCCATTTAACAGAATATAGAGGTGAAGTTACTATTGAATGAGCTTTCTGGTTGAGATAGCCCAGTAGGCCGAACAAGAAAGCTTATAAAATGATGAGTATTGAAAACTGTCCCTTCTCTTCTACCCCATCCAATCTCCTGCACTAAGGCGGAAGTCCTCCCTGAGTATTTGGGGAATTAGACTCCTCACCAGAGCCCTGGACATTTGCCCTCATATATTTGCAGTGAGCCAAGGCAGTTCTCATCTGTGTGCCAGTTCTGGGGAAGTTACTTTGAAAACAGCTCAATAACTTCATACATCGAAGGAGGAAAAAATACACTGCATAGCATCCTAATGCTGTCTTTCCACCAAAGAATATCAGCTGCTTAAAATAAGAGTGCTGTCAAAGACAAATCCATCAGCCATGCCTTTCTCCTATAGACTTAGGCAGAATTTAAAAGAATAAACAACCAGAGAATAAAAGTGTTTGTTATGGCCTGAATCTAAAATGCCCCCCAAAGGCCATGTATTTGAATATTTGGTCCCCAGGTGGTGGCACTGTTTGTGGAGGCCAGAGAACCTTGGGAAGGAGGATTCTAGCTCTGCAGAAGTGGCTCCCTGGTGCGGCAAGCCTTTGGAGTCTTACCGGGACCTTGTATTCCAGTTGCTCTCTCTCTCTCTGCCCTTTGTCTCTTGATCACCTGGATTCGAGATTCTCTGTGGTAGGCCCTGCTGCCTACCCCTGCCACACCTGCACTACCACCATTGATCCTCTAATCATGAGCCTCCAATAAATATTTCTTCCCATAAGTTTGCCTCAATTATTTTCTCTATCACAGCAAACTGCCAGCTGACTTACAGTGTTGGCTTATCACATGTACACAGCTTTGCTCTTCTTTCTCCTCAGCAGGCAAAGAAGGGAGAAAAATACACCAATAAGAGGTACAAGAAAAAAACCTAGCACTTTCTGTTATTTATTTCTAGTACGAATGCCATGGGGCTGGGGTTTAGCACAGCTGGTAGAGTGCTTGCTCTGCCCATTCTGAGGCCTTGGGTTTGATCCCAAGCACTGCAAAAATGGAAGAAGTACCTGGCAGTCCAATCCTGAAACAAATAGCCACTGAAAAGCCTATGAATAGCAGAGAAGCACTGACACAGTGCTGGGCATGGCACGGTGTCAGGGAGTGTTTCGTTTTGTTGTATATAGGGTTGCTATGAGTTGGACGCGATTCAATGTCACCTAACAACAGCAACAATGGATGCCATGGAGCAGTCAGTCAGAGAATAGATCCACATGTATATTGCTCAGTGCCTGGCATGTGTTTCCCACATAGAAGATGCTGAGGCTGTGTGTCAGACTGTGTGTTCTTGATGGTAGAGTCTAAAAATGCCTTCTGTTATGTAAGCCCTTTCCATTTCCTAGAGGGCATGGAAGCCAAGGAGAAAGGTCCCAACACACCAGCAATGAGGAAATTAAAACTGTTGCTGGACTTGGTCAGGACAGAAGCACCACAGTGGTCAAGAATGAAGTCATAGTTTCCTTCTCAGGCACTTCCTGAAAACTATAAGCCCTGTCAAGGAGCCTAGGGAAATTCTAATGTTGTCTTGTTGTTTGGCTTGTCTTGCTGTTTAGAACACATGAACAGACTCTCCTTCCTTCATTACCTCCTGATGTCCTCATTCATGGGAAAATACACTTTCCAAGCCCAGACCCAGAAATGTAGACAGATGGGCAAAAGCCTTCAATTGTCCTGGAATCATGACAGCTACTCTGTCCAGCATCAGATATATTTTCCATGTTTCTGTCAAAATTACAACACATACCCAAATAGTCCATACAATTTCTGCACTCATAGAACATTTTGTCTTGCATTTATTTGCACTAACAGTAGCTATAGTATAACTCTATCCTGTCCTTATATTCCTTCTACCCCACCGTGATCCTTTATACATTTCTTCTAGTTATCTTATGTAATGCAAAGGAAGACAATTAGGCTATTAAACATATGTGTTTTTGAGTGATTTGTATTCTGGGATTTTGGCTTAAGTCTCTTACTAAAACTCGGAACATATTTTGCCATATAAATTACTCAAAGCCTTTACCTCACACAAGCCTATTTAACTGTATATTTGTGAGTATATTCAAGTACTCCTTTTGCTTGCCATGACTCTAGCATTAGACTTTAACCTGGTACATTGATGTGGTTGTTAGGTGCCATTGAGTTGTGTCCAACTCAAAGCCACTCTATGTATAACAGAACAAAACATTCCCTGAAACTGTGACATGCCCAACACTATGTTGGTGCTTCTTTTCCATGGTTTCCAGGGTTTTCCATGGCTCACTGTTTCGAGAGTGCATTGTCAGGTCCTTCTCCCTAGTCTGTAGCACCTGGTGTTCCCAGGAAGCCTCCCCTCCAAGGACTAACCAGGCTGACCCTACTTAGCTTCCAAGATCAGGGAGGATTGGATGCCAGGGTGCTTATTAATCAGTGATCTCACTCTTTCATGAACTGCATATTCACTTTGAGTTTCTATTTTTCATAAAGATCCCTCCCTGGGCAAATTTTACCTTCTTAGTTATGCATTGGAGAATGATGTAAAATAAAGCCTCCTCAAGAAAAGCCTGTACAGATAAAAGAAAGTATTTGAAACAAACAGAGCTCCCAGAAACATTTATGAAGTCACTTGTCAATATATAACAAGACAACCAGCCCCCAAAGGAACATTCTAGTTAAGGAACATGAAGATATTAACCTGGAGATAGGTTGTGTGTTGATAGTGATTTTAATGAGACATTTGTCACTCATTCATGCTCAAGAGTGTTTTGGCTTACCCAGCTGAGAGGGTCTAAATCACTTTCCCACATTGTCCCCTGAGTCCATCCGTTTATGAGAGAGGACCCTCCTCCTAGACCCAGACCTGTGAATGCGGACAGGTAGTCAAAGCCATCAGTGCTCCTGTGGATTTGATTGGTGTGCACTCAGGGGTAAACAGCAGAATGGCTTCCCACTGATGGTAAGAACACTGCATCCATGTGCTACACCATACCCAGGGGACACCACATTTTGCAGAGTGGGTGCACAGAAAGCTTGTTGAATGCATAAATGGTATTAACTAGAACTATGGGTTCTGGGAGCCAAGGACCATAGGGTACACAATAGGAGAAGGAAGAATTGTCAGAAGATGAGGAAGGGGAGAAGAAAATCAGTGAATTTCCTTTCTCTTGAACACAAACTGGCCTAGGGAAAACTTGTAAAATAGGCTTTGAGGCTGAATAGATTTGGACCATGATGTCAGCTCTCAACATCCCTTATGATTACCTTCTTCCTTGTTAGAAAGGATGAACTGTCCCTGTCACATTCCAGAGCCCCTGCTTTCTTTAGTCCCTTTTCTCCCTTGATTTAGACCCCCTCTATTTCATGACCTATATATTTTAATATTGAATGTATATTGAATTGTAATATCTACATATGAGAGAAAATATGTGATGTTTGTCTTTTAGAGTTTGACTTATTTCATTTAAAATAATGTTCTCTAGATCCATCCATCTAACAAATAAAGTGAAAATGATAATAAAAGTATAGTATTTAGATTATATATATATATATGCAGCAAAAGAAAAAAGAAGCTAAAAAGAAGGAAGATAAAAATTACATTAGAAAAAAGAGAAATGAGGAAAACAAAATTAACAACAAAAAGATGAACAAAAGAAGAGAATAAAGAGCTCAATGCTGTGATGTACACCTGCAATCCTAGTGTCCCAAGAGGCTGAGGCAGGAGGATCTTGAGCTCCAGGCCAAAGGCAACCTGTGCAACTCAACAAGACCCTGTCCCAAAACAAAAATAGGAAAAGGGCTGGGATTATTGCACAGTGGTTTAGCCTTTGCCACATGCAAAGCCCTGAGTTCAACTCCTAGCACAGCAAGAAAAAAAGGGGAGGGGAAGGAAAAGAAAAAAATATTGGATTGGCTTCTTTCTGTGTCCTTTAATATTGAACTCTATTAGATGGAGGTAGGCTGGGGTTTAGCTTAGTTGACAGAGCAGTGGTCTGCACTCTCTGAGGACTGCAAAAATGGAAGAAGGACGTGGCAATCCACTACTGAAGCAATCCTGAAACAATCAGCCATTAACAACCCTATGGGAGTTGCTATGAGTCAGACCCAACTAGACAGCAGCTAACAATAACAACAGAGGGAGGTGGTAATCAGTTGAAGATGGAGTCTTTTGTCTGACCTCAGCTCAGAGTTTCAAGTCTCTGAAGTTCCCCTCAGGAGATAGAATCATCTTCTCTCCCCAGGAGATGGGGCTACCATGTATCTTACCTGAGCCTCCTGGTATCCAAACCTTTCGGCATATTTGTGTCCCACTTCCCCTCTCTGTAACTGCCTGCCACCACTATGTTGTACCCTGGGGTTGTGGCAGGTTACTCCCTGGCTTCATAACCAGTGATTATTCTTTCAGGCTCCAGAATAGCTCAGTCTCACAAAATAGGTCCCCTTTCAAGATGGCGCCCAGTCACTACACTCTGAGATATGGAGCACAGC
Source organism: Pedetes capensis (assembly GCA_007922755.1). Taxonomy (NCBI): domain Eukaryota; kingdom Metazoa; phylum Chordata; class Mammalia; order Rodentia; family Pedetidae; genus Pedetes; species Pedetes capensis. Next base: position 15,337 of record VMDO01022591.1, on the reverse strand, counting down.
AAAACGGATCTTTTTTCCAATGGTTACTCCCCAATCAGGAAGAGCCAGTGTCTCACCAAATCACCCAAATGGATCCAAGGGCTTCAAGGCCTATGGGCTTATTTTGTGAGACTGCCAGTTTGCCTGCCAGGGTTGTCTTGCTTACCTTTTTGTGTAAAGGCACCCATTCCCCTTCCCTACTAGAGAGCTGTGGCTGGAGAGGAGTCTGCTCACTCCCTCTCATTGCACAGCTCCCTTCTGCACTCTGAGACCATCCTATAACCTCCTTTGTGATTTCTGTGCTTTCAGTCTTTCTCTCTGCAATAGCGTCCAGTCCTTCCTATTCTGTAGCTCTCATGTTAACTCATTTTTCTCCATAGCATTTATTACTACCTAACATCATATCATACTTTCTTATTCTCAGGCTTCAATGTGCATTAGAATTGTAAGGTACTTGCTTAAAAGAATAGGATTTTGTCCCAAATTCCCAAGAATTCATGGGGTCTTCTGTGGTGCCAAGTAATCTGCATTTAACAAGATGATTCTGATCCAAGTGGGCCACAGGTAGGTACATGGACTCCACATGCAGTCAGAGGTGCTGCTGTCCACATATGGCCTCATGGGAGGCAAGTAGTACATTTTAAAAGAGTAGATATCTCTGTTTAGGTTGGGCTCTTATTACATGGGACTTCACCGGCTGGGTTCTCTAGAATACTTCTGAAGTAGTCTAGCTGCACAAACCCTGTTTCCAAAACCATAAAGTCATTGTGTAGCTGAGTATGTTACTTGGTCTCCATGGGCTTCCATTGTCATGTCTATAAAGTAAGATTATATTAAATCAGATGTCACATCTGGTCTCTCTCAACCTCAGAGTCACAACTATAGGCATTCATTCTACTGTGCCTTTATCCTTAAGCAATAATGTGAAATTATAGGCAAATGCTGAGAGGTATTTCTGACAAAAGGAATGTCTAAGTATAGGCCCCCAGAACTATGTAATAAATTCCCAGGGCACCACACTGACAGTTAAGGAAAGGTGCTTTTAACCCCTGATTCTTGTAGAATGACCAGGGAGTTCTGAGCCATTGGCCACAGACATTTTTTAGCTTACAAGTGATAGAACAAAAAGGGCACACAGTAGAAAGAAGCTGCCCCAAAGAGATCAATTAATGCATCAATGCTACAATGCAATTAGTAAAGTTCACCAATGCTCAAAAGTCTAATTGCAAAACACAAAAGAATAGAGTATCATTGTTCCATTGATTCTAATGTCAAATAACATGATTTCTGTTAACATATTTGGAAGAAGGACAGGACAATCCACTCCCAAAACAATCAGCTATTGAAAACTCTATGAGGGTAACTATGAGTAGGACTTAACTTGACGGCACCTAACAGCAACAACATTCAAGGGAGGGAAATTAATGCAGGAGAAGGGAATCTTCTCAAGATGCCAGTACTCATGACAATGTAGAGGGGGCAGGTAAAGGAGCTAGAGAAATGGCCATTACCTCATTTATTCAAAAACTATTTCTTGGGCCAGGGCTGTGCTAGGAACTGGAGACACTGATGCTTGAAGTAATTCCTGTCCTCAGGATTAGAGAACAATGAGCAGACAATAGCTCTAGTCATTGGTGACACAAAAGAAATTGTGGTCCATTCTGCTGGGAGAAAGGCTAGAGAAGGCAGTGGTTGAACCAGGACTTGAAGAAAGTAATATTTTGCCAGGAACATAAGATCATAAAACACCTACCAGGTACAGAAAATAAGATATGAGAATACAGGTTTTGTTATTTTTGTTATTATATTTCTCTTTACAGTCAAGATCAGCTTTGACCATGGATTGATTTTGTGACTTTGTCCATGAGAATGCCACAGAAGTGACAGTATACCAGTTCCTAGCCTGGTCTTCTTGAGGTTTTCCACACTTACATCACTTTTAGACCCCGCAACCATTGAGTGAACAAGCCCAGGCCAGCTTTCTGGCCCATGAGCAACCACAGGAAAAAGAGTCATTCTGAACCACTCAGTCCCCAGAAAATGTGCCAACTGACTAGGACTGCAGTACTTCGTACAGCCAAGACCAGCCTGACCTTAACAATATCAGAAGTGTCTCTCCCAGTCAATCATACATTCATGAGCAATAATAACTGGGTGCTGGTTTTTGTTTGGTTTTGGTTTGTTGTTTGTTGATTTTTGAGACAAGGTCTCTCTGTGTAATCCAGGCTGCCATGGAATTCCCTATGTAGCCCAGGCTAGCCTCAAACTCACATTAATCCTCCTGCCTCAGCTTCCTGAGTGCTGGGATTACTGGTGTGAGCCACCATGCCAGGCTCTGGCTGTCTTTTTAAGCCACTAAATTCTGTACTGGTTTCTTATGCATCAATAGACAACTGAAGGATCATCTTCCTCTTTGAATTTACAACAATGCAGTTCTCATGCCCTACATCAGCACTGCAGGTAGACTGAAAGAAGAGTCTGCAGAGGAAAAAAAAAATTCTTGTTATCACTTGTTTATAAAATGTTCAGCACCTTCATCTCTTCTATCTCTTCCTAATCAAATAGAGCAAAAGAAACACAATTATCTCACAAATACAACCTTGGAGAAGAACTCACTAAGAGAGAATAGATTTTTTAAAAATAGCTTTTCTTTCAGTAACCTAAATGCATTTTGAAATAAGCATTTGAAACAGCAAAAATAAATGACTAAACATAAAATACTTCTTTTACTGATTGTGTTTACTTGCAGTGTAGATGTTGCTTGTTTTGGTTATCTCTCAACACTTCCTTTCCTACCTCCTGAATGAAATGCAAATTTCCCATGACTGCATTTAATTGAGTGTAAGTGACCCATTGAGACAATTTAATCATTGGAGTGCCCAACTACTCAGTTTAATTTGAAAGGATTCAGATACAACATGCCCAAAGAAAGGTCTCCCTGTCTCTCTGTTTATGTGTCCTACTAGCCCATTAATTCTTTATTCTGCAGAAACCAGACAAATAAAATGTCCCTCTTTAAGAAGACAATATAATTTTTTTAAATGCTGTAAGTCCCTTCTTGTTCAATGTTGATTAACATAACCTTATGATACAGTATGAAGAAGGAGCATGACACAGAGAGCATATAACACTGTGAACCTGAGAAGTTTGTTTTTTCTGTTCTGTACTGAAAAATGCCTTTCTGCAGGCTGATTTGAAAAAAAAAGGATAAAGAATATTTAACCTAGTAAATAACACAAAGAGCTTTCTTAGCTGACCCATTAGTCATGGGCAAGCCTGCAAAAAGAAGTTGATCATGCTTTGCTCTTGTTCACAAATTCAAGATATTTTTGATCTGTTTCTAGTCATTCAACTTTCAGATAGAGATGGCACATGGGACACAACATCTGATTTTGCTCCTTCCCGATAATACAGGGTCCTTTTCCTTAAAAAAAATGAATAAAACTGAGAGTGCTCTGGTGTTGGGATTGGCAGCCCAGTAGCCACAGGTGGGTCCTCAGGCAGTGGTGGACTTCCAGTAATATACTAGGGTGTGAGCTTCTCCTACCGCCTACATCTGACTTACAAAATATCTATCTACCTATATCTCTATATACATGTGCCACATTTTATAAAATTCTATAAGGCTAAGAAGACACACATACAGATGAGCCTGTTTAGAATTGATAAAATCTGAATAAAAGCAATGGATTAAATCAATGTCAATTTCCTGTTTCTGATGATGCACTATTGTTATTCAGGATATTAGGATGGGGGAAACTGGGTGAAAGATATGCAGGATTTCTCTGTATTATTTCTTTTAACTACATGATACTTTAGAATTATCTTAAAATAATAAGATTCATTTAAAAATATAAATCCACATAAATGGGAAGAAAAAGAATGGGTAATATTAATAAAATTTTGTAAATAGCCACATAGATGGATAAGACTCTTTTTTGCTGATTACAAAAGCCAAATTCTAAGACAGTAGAATCAATCTTCTTTAACCACAGAATCTCAAAAGCTTGGCAACTGGTAGCAACAGGTGCCCCTGGAAATGGAATAAAGAGGAAGGGAAGGCTAATAGAAGTAGAACTAAAAAATGGCTCCAATTTTTCTCTTAGCAAAAGCTAATCACACAAGAAATAGGGTTCTGGAAAAGGTCATTCCCAGCCATAAATAGAAGTAGTAATCGCAAGGTGACAAAACATAACATATCCCTGAGAGGTGTTTTGTTTTAAACGAAGAGTCCAGATAAGCCACTCTTCAACAAAGTTCAAAGCTAACAAGCCCCACACATATGCTTAGAGCTTCTAATTAAACTCCTAGTTTCTGACTCTAAAAAATAAGCAGACATTTGAGAATTATTAAGCATCTGGGGAAATCCTTGAACATGGAAAATAAATATCAAAATAGAAAAGTCAGTAGCAAAACAGAAAAAGGCAACTTGAAGAAAATAGAGACCGTGCGTAGAGGAGAAAAATGTAACACAGTAGTAATTGAAATTACTGGTTTACATAGAATGTTCAGAGAAAAATATTGTATCCATGAAATATTATTGGTAGGATACTTTAGATAAATCAACATTCAGAAAACAAAAAGGGGCCCTTAGAAATTTAAACATGCTATCTGAAGTAGGAAGAGGTAAAATTGAGAGAAGTTTTCAGAAAGAAGAGTTTAAAAAAGAAAGAGGTAGAAAGGAGGAGAGAAAATATTTGATGAGTAGGAAACCAGAGCAAAGTTCATCATTGGAATGACCAGAGGATCAGAAAGAGAATAGAGAAAATGTAGCAAAGAAAGAAAAAAGATATCAACAAAATAATTTCATAACATTTCCTCGAACTGAGGTCTTAAGTTTGCAGACTGAAATGTCCAGTTGACAGAGCACAGTGCACAATGGGTAATCAGCTCATATGAAGTGACTTCATCGCAGAGCTTCAAAATAATGGAGCCAAGGAGATTCTATAACCTTCCAGAGATTTAAAAGCAATATCAACAACTGGCCAAATACAAGTTTATAAATACAAATTTACATATCACAATCATTTCATTCTTTGTAAAGGCAACCTTGGGAGATAGAAACGTACAAAAAATGTCTTCAAAATGCTGAATGTAAATGATTTCCAACATATAACTCCATCCGGCAATCCATCAATCAAGGGGAAAATAAAGATATTTTCAGACAGGCAAGGTTTAGAACATTTACTTTCCAAGCATCTTTTCAAAGACACTGAAAGATATTTTCATCCAAATTGGGGAATAAATCAAGAAAAAGGAAACTATAAAATTCAAAAAGAAAAAAAAAAAAGGCAGTCCAGCAGAGGAGAGTATTGAAGTACTCTCCTGGGGATACAGAAGGGAGACAGTGAGTCAGTGGCCCAGTGGGAACAGCAGGACTCAAAATACAGGCACAGTTGTCTTTTAACTTGAATATCCTCTGAACAATGCAATTCCCTAAGAAGCAGACCAAGAAAACAAAATACTGTGACCAGGAAATAAGAAGTTCCAACTCAGGAGGCACCAAGTATTCCTGGGAGTCCCAGGATGCCTTCTTTGTAGATGACCTTAAGAGCTTCCAGGCCATTGGGGATAACAGAAGCCACCAAGTATGTCTCCAAGAAAAGGTTGGAGCTGACAGACTCTTTGATGTGTTTGGCTTTATAAAATATTGCATTGGAAGATATGGGAAGAACTTTCAATAAGCCTCAAGGACATTAAGTAAATTATAAGAGGTAATTTCAGGAAAAAATGAAAAGAATGGACACAATGCATTTTATAGTTGATGTGTTTAGCCAATTTCCAACTGCCACCATTTGCTTCTCTTTGCAGAAGAATTTCACTAAAGCTTCAGAAAACCATGCTGCCTGCACACAGCAGGACAGAAGTGCTGGGGTATTAACTACTCCAGGGAGTCGCTGTCAACAAATGATTGACAGGAGCTGGTATATAAATACTCCTGTTCCCTCAACCTTCATTTGGGATGACACCGAATAAGTGTTCCACACCATTTCCCCAAGTTTCCTTCATTAGATTAAGCTCCAATTACCCATAGTGGTAACCACTTGATAATGCACCCTTTCTTACTTGCCTTCCATTGGCATTTCCTTATTTCCCTACTGCTTTGCATGTGCCTCTCATGCAAACTGCTTATATCTGAATCCTTGTTTTGAGTCTACTCCTAGGGAGCCCAGACATTACAGTTTTCATCTATGAATAAAATTTACAGAGCTATACTAATGTTAACACTTAATAAGAAAATATGGAGTGTAACCATATCAGCAGAACAGGAGAGAAGAAGCAGAGGGGATGGTGGCTTAAGGGAATTTAAATTCTCACCTACCACATTAGAAACTCAATCAACTGTGTGTCGAATTGATGAATTGAAAAAGGGTAGTGTGTTCACATATGATTTAAAAGCACAGAGATCTATAAATGCTAGAAGGAACAGCTCAAAGAATCAAGAGTATTTGCCTCTAGGAAGAGGGAGTCAGGGGGAATGGAGAGGTTGGAACAAGGAATTATGTATTTTGATATATAAATCCTGTAATATTATTTGACACTTAATAGTACTATTATTTTAGTAGCATTTCTACTAGCATGTACTACTATGATATAATTTAATGGAGGGTAAAAAGAAAAAGAACAAATCCAGGAATAAAGGAAGGAAAAAAGGGAGAGGAAGAGAGGCAGGAAGTTTTAAAAAGGAAGACAAAAGCAGCTAGCTCAGAGAAATGTCAAGATATTTTATGACTGAAACTGCCTTTCCTCAGCTGGACTGTAACTCCTTAGCCCCAAGGCTTGTGCTAAATTCCAAGATAGTAAAATATATTTTAGAAAATAGTGAAATCATAAAGCATGTCTATTGTAGGAAATATTTTTAGGCAATGAAATATATCTGTAACTACTCAGTTAAGTTGTAAATGATCTTATTAGTGTGTGTGTATCTTTTTCATCCTGCACTCCTTTTTGCCCCCCCAGCATAATGTTTTTCCTGCAGCTTTCTAGTTGATAAAGTACCTCTGGTTCATGAAGCTTTATTTTCCTCACATCCCTTCAAAGACATTCTTACCCCTTTCCAAGCTAATACCCTCCATAAGGAGAAGGGTTTCAGTCCTCGTTGGTTTGAGATACAAGGAATACCAATGATGTACATGACAGTATTTACTTTTGTGAAACCAACATCCTGTGGAGAAGATTAATAATAAATGAATCAATAAAAAACCAAGATGCTTACCCATTATGGTAAACGTCATGAAGAGATATTTAGCCAGGTGTGAGTGAGAGCAAGTACCAATGGGCCCATGTAGTTAGGGAGGCAGTGTCACCTCTATGATAACTGCAGGACTAAGTACTTGATCACTGTGGTCTCCTCTAGCCCTCTGAATCTTCAACACAGGGCAGGTTATAAAAGCACTGAGGTGGGTCATTCAATACAGATCTCAGTGACCCATTCACTTCTCCAACTCTCCAATGCACCACAAAGACAAAGGTATCCTTTGGTTTGGACATTAACTATCCCAGGGGGTACAAAAGTGGGAGTCCCAGGCCTATGTGAGAACCTGAGCAACCCACAAAGAGCAAGACTAAGTGTGGCTAGCAGAGGCTACAGGCACATAAGAAAAGAGGTTCCTATAGTGAGGGCAGCACTGCCACACATGTACCACTGATGGTTTCAGACTCAGCACCTGTCCATTTGTAGAAAAGAGACTCCAACATCAACTGGCCACCACCTCCACCCAGCAGACTCCAATATTTGTGGACACAGAAAGAAGCTGCTACAGAGCTTAGTCATTTTTTATTTTTCTTTTTTCCCCCTGTGCTGGGGATTGAACACAGGGTTTTGCATTGAGTGAGGGCTCTACCACTGTGCTGTGCCCTCAGCCCTTACTTTTATTTTGAGACAAGATCCCACTAAGTCATGCATGATCCTCCTACTCTCAGACATGGAACCCTTCTGTCTCAGTCTCCTGAGCTCCTAGGATTCTAGATACACATCATAGCACTTGACTTTTTTGTAATATTAATTGTTTTCTTTTTTCCTTTTTTATTTGCAAGTTTATTTTTCTCATTTCAATTTTTTCTAATGTAATTTTTATCTCTTTTCTTTTTTAGTTTTCTTTTTTACCTTCTATGACCTGTGGATTTCTCTTTTTTTATTTACTACACTTTTCATATTATTTTAACCTTATTTTACTTTAATGAAATCTCTTGAGATTTTTATTTTTTATTGCCTTTAGCATGTTTATCTAATTTTGTTATTTACATTTTTTCTTTATTATGCAATCAGGTTTTATTTTATATTTTATTTGTTCTTTCCCTCTTCTAACATTCTTTTCTTCTTTTTCAGTTTCCTTCCTTTTCATTTTTTCTTCTTCATTGTTTTTCCCCTTTAGCTGTCCCTTCATTAATTTTCTGACAATTACTATTTTTACTTCCACCCTAAATAATTTGTAACTTCATAGCTTACTCTGTATTACTGTTGCCATTTTCTATTCTATGGGCATTGGTGGTATAACTGTTGACTTTAATTGATTTCTATATGTGGTTTAGCTGGGTACTGTATCTGTAACAGAGAATTTTTTCTCCTCTCAAGTGGTACTGGGGATTGAGCTCTCAAGAGAAAGCCACTAAGAAGATCCCCTAATACAACTGGAAAAGATATTCATGCCAACAGATACAAAAATCACAAAGGAGGAATACAAAAAACATGAAAAAGCGAAGCAACACTTCTCCTCCAAAAGACCATAATTCTTTTAATACAGAATCCAAAGATAATGATATGGTTGAAATATCAGACAAAGAATTCAAAAGTTTACTTGCAAAAATGATCAATGACTTCAAAGATGATACAAACAAACAAATGAATGAAAGAAATCATTACCATTACAAGACCAAGATCAGAAAGTTACCAATGTATAAGACAAAGCCAGCAAAATGCATGAGAAATTCAGCAAGAAAATTGAGATTTTTGGAAAAAAAAACAGAAATGTTGGAAATGAAGAACTCAATAAATTAATTTAAAAACAGTGAAAACTACCACCAGTAGTCTAGATTAAGCAGAAGACAGACTATCAGGGATGGAAGATAAGGTTGAGGAAATACTCATTGAGATATCAACAAAGAAAAAGAAAGAACATGACCACAACTTCCAAGAACTCTGTAAGATGATCAAGAGGTCAGATATAAGAATACAGGGAGCAGCAGAAGAAGCTGAAATAAAAAACTAAAGTCATAGAAAACTTATTCAATGAAATTATAGCAGACAATTTCCCAAATCTGGGGAAAGGAATGGACAACCAAATTAAAGAGGCATTGAGAACCCTATATAGACATGAATAGAAAAGAACTTACACTATAGTTAAAATGCCAAGACTACAAAACAAAGAACAATATTAAAAGCTGCAAGAGAATACAACCAAATCACTTACAAAAGCAAACCTATTAGAATAACATCAGATCTCTCATCATAAACCCTAAAATCCAGGGGAAAATAGAATGATATATTTAAAGCATTGAAAGTAAATAATGGCCAGTCAAGATTATTATATCCAGCAAAGTTATCATTTAGAATTAATAGGTAAATGAAAATCTTCCAAGCATACACTAAAGTAATTCATGACCACCAACCCAGCATTGCAGAAGGTACTTAAAGAAACCCTGTACACATAGGAGGAAGAAAGGCAGTTTCATTCGCAAAAGTGCAGGAAAAAATAAATGTTAAGAGAAGACAGATGAGCTCATGGGAAAGAATCAATCATGTCCAACTAAAATAACCTGCAAACTCAAATACAAATACAGGAAAAAGAAAAGACCAAATAATATGCAAACCAACCAGGAACACACCAATACAATTATAAGAATCAGCAAACCACTCTCAGTAATAATCCTAAATACAAATTGCTTTAACTCACCAATTAAAAGACATAGACTAGCAGGTTGGATTAAAAAATAAGACCTAACAATTTGTTGTCTACAAGAAACACATCTCACTGGCAATGAGACACACAGACTGAAGTGAGAGGATGGAAATTTATATGCCAGGCAAGCAGAAGCCAACAAAAAGCAGAAGTAGCCATCCTTATATCAGATAATGTGCACTTCAAGACAAAGTCAGACAAGATTAAAAAGGTCACTGCATATTATTGAGGGAATAGTAAATCAAGAAGATAAAACAATTGTAAATATATGTACACCAAATATCAGTGCACTCAATTTCATAAAATAAACACTATTGGACATAACAGGGCAGATAGGTTCAGTAACAGTATTAGTGGGTGACTTCAATACTCCACTCTCGTCAATAGATAGAATATCCAGGTGAAAAAACCAACAAAGAAACTTCAGACTTAAACAGTACAGTAGATCTAATGGACATAATAGATATCTACAGAATATTCCATACAAAAACTATAGAATATAACTTTTTCTCTGCAGCTCATGGAACTTTCTCTAAAGTTGATCACATTTTAGGCCATATATCAAGTCTTAACAGATACAGAAAAGTTGGAATAATTTCCTGTATCTTATCAGGCCATAATGGCATAAAACTAGAAATCAATAAAAAGAGAAACTACAGAAATTATACAAATACATGGAGTTTGAGCAATACACTCTTAAAGGAACGGTGGGTGTTTGAAGTAATCAGAGAGGAAATAAAAAGAAATCCTAGAATCAAAAGAAAATGAAAACACAACCTACCAAAACCTTTGGCATACATCAAAGGCAGTGGTAGGAGGAAAGTTTATAGCTATGAGTGACTCCACTAAAAAGTTAGTATTCAAATAAATAACTTAATGATGCATCTGAAAATCATGGGAAAACAAAAATAAGCAAATCCCAAAATGAGAAGATGGAAAGAAAGAATAAAGATGAGGGTAGATATTAATGAAATGGAGACTAAAATAACAATAAGAATTGATAAAACAAAAAGTGGATTCTTTGAAAAGATAAACAATATCAACAAGTCCATACCAAACTAACCAAAAGAAAGAGAGAGAAGACTTAATAAAGTTAGATATGAAAAAGGGGAAATTACAACAGATACCAATGAAATCCAGAGAATCATTAGGGAATACTTTGAAAACTTACACTTCAAAAAACTGGAAAACCTAGGTAAGTATGTACATTCCTAGACATATATGACCTATAAAAATTAAATCAATAGGACATAAACAAATTAAAGAGACCTATAAGAAGCAGCAACTTTGAAGCAGTAATAATGAGTCTTCCAATAAAGAAAAGTCCAGGATTGGCTGGATTCAATATAGAATTCTATAAGATCTTTGAAGGAGAATTAACACCAATGTTCCTCAAATTATTCTATAAAATATATATAGAAGGAGGCTTATCAAACTCATTCTGTGAATCCAGTATTACCCTGATAGCAAAATCAGACAAGGACACAACAGAAAATGAAAAGTACTGATGAACATATATACAAAAATTCTTAAAATACTTACAAACTAATTTCAACAACACATTAAAAAGATCATACAGTATGATCAAGCTGGTTTAATTCCAGGGATGCAAGCGTGGTTCAATATATGCAAATAAATAAATACAATACAGTACATAAATAGACTTAGAAATCATATGATCATCTCCATAGATGTAGAAAAGGCCTCTGACAAAGCTCAACATCCTTTCATGATAAAAGCCTCCAAAAAACTGGGAATGGAAGGAACATACCTCAACTTGACCAAGGCAGTATATGAAAAATCTATAGCTAACATCATACTAAATGGGGAAAATCATAAAGTATTTCCTCTAAAATCAGAAATGAGACAAAGGTGTCCACTATTTGCACTATTATTCAGAACAGGAATTGAACTCTTAGGCACAATAAGGCAAGAGAAAGAATGACAGAGATCCAAATTGAAAAAGAAGAGGTTAAATTATCCCTATTTGTAGATAATTTGATCCTACACTTAAAATACTAAAAGATTCCACCAGAAAACTCTTAGTGCTGGTAAACACTTTGAGCAAAGTAGCATGATACAAAATCAAATACAAAAATCCCTAGCTTTTCTTTATACCAATAATGACCAGGCTGAGAAAGAAATAAGGAAAACAATCCCGTTCACAATAGCTTAAAAAAAATACCTAAGACTAAACCTAACCAATGAGGTGAAAGACTTCTACATCAACTACTTTAAAACATGGAAGAAAAAAATAGAAAAAGACACTAGAAAATGGAAAGACTTCCCATGCTCATGGATTGGAAGAATTGATATTGTGAAAGCAATCTACAGATTTAATGAAGTCCCCATCAAAATCCCAATGACATTCTTCACAGAAATAGAAAAAGCAATCCTAAAATTCATATAGAAACATAAAAGATCCCTAATTGTCAAAGCAATCCTGAGCAGAAAGAGTAATGGAGAGGGCATAATGAGGCCCGATTTTAAATTTAAATAGTAACAAAACCAGCATGGTCCTGGCACAAAAACAGACATGTAGGCCAACTGAATAGAATAGAGGATCCAGAAACAAATCCATGCATTTACAGCCACCTGATATTTGACAAAGGTGCCAAAAACATAAATTTGAGAAAAGCCACTCTCTTAAGACAAATGGTGCTGGGAGAACTGGATATCCTCATGTAGAAAACTGAAAGTATATCTTTCTCTCATCCTGTACAAAAATCAGTTTAAAATGGATCATAGACCTTAATGTAAGACATGAAACTTTGAAACTCTTAGGGGAAAACATGGAGAAAATACTTCAAGTCATAGGCATAGACAAAGATTTTCTGAAAAGGACGCCAATAGCTCAGAAAATAATAGCAAGAATTGACAAATGGAATTGCATGAAATTAAAAAGCATTTGCACAGCAAAGGACCAAATTATCAGAATGAACAGAGACCCAGCAGAAAGGGAGAAAATCTCTTCTAGATATAGATCAGGCAGGGGATTAATATGTAGAAAATATAAAAAGTTCAAAAAATTAAACACCAAAAAAGTAAAGTAACCAATCAAAAAATATGCAAATGAACTAAACAGAGGTCTCAAAAGAAGAAATACAAAACATATGACCACAAAACACATTTAAAAAAAAAAGGTTCAACATCCTTTGCCATGAGAAAAATGCTAATCAAAAGTACACTGAGATATCACCTTACTCCAGTCAGAATGGGTAGCATCAACACAACAACAACTGTTGGCAAGAATGCGAGGAGAAAGGAGCCCTATTACACTGCTGGCGAGAATGTAGGTTGGTGCAGCCACTATGGAAATCAGTATGGCGATTCCTCAGAAAACTAAAAATAGGCCTACCATATGACCTGGAAGTACCACTCCTGGGTATACACTCAAAGAGGTACAAGTCAAAATACCAGAGAATACCTCGTTATGCATGTTTATTGTGGCACTATTCAGAATATCAAGGATATGGAATATCAAGATATGGAATCAACATAGGTGTCCATTAACAGAAGAATAGAAGAAGAAAATATGATCTATATACACCATGGAGTTTTATTGAGCCATAAAAGTGATGAAATTATGGCATTTGCAGAAAAATGGATGGAACTAGAGATATTCATTTTAAGTGAAATAAACTAGATCCAGAAAGACAAGCATGATATGTTTTCTCTCATGTGTGGATGCTAGATTTTAATGTGTTCAAGACTTTAACATATATGTCATGAAAGTAGAAGGGGGAATACATAGGGGAAAAAAAGGGGCTAAAGAGAGGAGGAAAGGCCAATAAGAAAGTACAGCTGGGAAAAGGAAGAGCAATATCACATGTTTTGCTGTCAAGGGCAAATCTGGAATAAACATACACATATACATGCATACATACATACACACACATATACAAACAAGGCACAAAAGTAGAAGGGGGACCATTGGTGAGGAGGAAAGGGAACTGAGGGTGAGTGTAAGGTTGTCATGAGAGGGTCTTGGGGAAGGTGAATAGGAGCAGTGTGTGATGATGTGTATATATGTTGTTGTTACATGCCATCGACTCATAGCGCTCATCATAGGGTTTTCAATGGCTGATTGTTTCAAGATTGCTTTGGGAGTGGATTGCCATGTCCTTCTCCCATGTTATATATACAAATGTTATAATGAAACCCGTTGAGTCATACACTAAATAAAAAGAGAAAAAGAAAGAAAAGAATAGAAAGAAGCAGTTAATACATTTGCAACAACCACAAAATACCCAAGGAGAAGAACGATTACAGATTTGCGTAAAAAGTTGTTAACATTCCACATCAAAGCAGTTTCTACCTCTGACTGCCAGAGGGATCTGAATATTAAATAAAAGCCTTCAAGTTTATTACAGTTTCTGCAAGCAATACTTCTGATTAAAATACCTGTTTCTGAATTATCTTATCTGAAAAATAGGAATAATGATCTGCTCCTATTTCCCAGTGGCGTTGAAAATTAAAGATGCTTAAACTCCTTTAATTAATTAATTTCTTACCTGCCTTAAGTGTAGAAATTATGTGACATGAAAGCAAAGTATTATTGTATACATTTTTCACAGTAATAGCCTCATTGTCAGCTAGCTAGCTTATAGCTTGAGAATTTGTGCATAATTTCCTATCTCAACATATTGTTCATTTTTCACAATTTTAGATCATAGACAAGGATGTGTTAGTGAGTTGAATAAATGATACAAAAAGGAATACCATTGGGAAAAATTATTTCTGCTTTTCCCAAGTCAAGTACTGGAAATTTATGAGTAACCAATAACTTTCAGTTTAAATAAATAATCTAAAAGATGCAGAACTGTACATAATTTTGCCACTTGTTAGGGAGTCAAGTAGTGCCTTTAGGATCTGCTTGGGACTAGTAAAAGTAATGCTGTTTTTGAACTCCCTGCTTTTACCTGTTTTCCCACCCACGGATCCTCAGCTTACCTTCTCAGCAGTGCCTCTGGCTTCCACCCTCCTGGCCTGTCATTCATGCAGTAATCAGTCATTTTCTTACAATATCTATTACAATTTTCTTTTCAGTTTTGGGCCTGAACCCAGGGTCTCATGCATATTTTGCAAGCACTCTACCACTGAGCTGCACCCCCAACCCATTTTCCATTTTTTATCTTGAGACAGGGTTTTGCTAAGTTAGGCAGGCTGCCTCTGCCCTTCAACCTGCTATCCTCCTGCCTCCGCCTCCTGAGTCTTTGGGATTAAAGATAGGAGCCACTGTGCCTGGCTATATCTATTACAAGTTTGATTAACCCCCTATTGGAGGCTAGTACTGTTCTATGAAATAGAGCGACAATGGAAAGGACAGAAAGGGTCCTGGCTGTGAAGCCACTTGCACTGTGGTGCAAGGAAAGAAGTGAATGAATGATGAAGCAGGTGACACTGGAGCTAATTGGACTGAGAGAGCCCAGAGAACGGGGTGAAGCTAAAGACTGAAT
>VMDO01022590.1:13251-33320 GCA_007922755.1 Pedetes capensis | reverse complement strand
GCGTCTTACATATTTCGGACATGTAGTCAGGAGAGAACAATCCCTGGAGAAGGACATCATGTTTGGAAGAGTGGCAGGTCAACGCAAAAGAGGAAAACCCTCCACCAGATGGATTGACACAGTGTCTGCAACAATGGGCTTAAACATAAATAAGATGGTTTGCCTGGCACAGAATCGGCAAGTGTTTCGATCTGCTGTAAATAGGGTCGCTATGAGTCGGACTCGACTCGACGGCACCTAACAACAACAACAACAACAACAATTATTTCAGGACTAGACGGCCGGGTCCTTCTCTCTAGTCTGTCTTAGTCTGGAAGCTCAGCTGAAACCTGTTCACCATGGATGGCCCTTCTGGTATCTGAAATTCTGGTGGCATAGCTTTCAGTACTACAGCAACATACAATTCCCCACAGCATGACAACCTAACAAACATGTAGGGGACACAACAGTGGTCCTATAAAATTATATTACCTAGAGATGTTGTCACCATCTTAATTTGTGTGTATACAATATACTGTTCTCACAACGATTAAATCAGCTAAAAATGCATTTCTCAGAACTTACCCTATCCTTAAACACATGAGTTGATATACACTCTTCATTTTCTTTATCCATTCATCCTTAGACAGACATTTAGGCTATTTACCATATTTTGGCTATTATAAATAATGCTGCAATGAACACAGGAGGGCAGGTATATCATTTCCTTTAAATATATACCCAGAAGTGGAATTGCTGGATCATATGATAGTTTTGTTTTTAATTTTTTGAGGTGTCTCCATACTGTTTTCCATGGTGGCTGCACCAAATTACATCTCCACGAGTGTTCTACAACCTTGCCAACATTTGTTACCTTTTGTCTTTTTGGTAGGAGCTGTGCTAACAGGTGTGAGGGAAGGTATAATTGTGGTATTTACTGTATGCATCCTTTTGTATTTGATTTCTTTGGTGAAACACAATGTTTTTTCATCCATTTTGCTGTATATATCAATGGTGCATTTCTTTTTATTGCTGAATAATATTCCTGTGTGTGAATATATTGCAATTTGTTTATCCATTCTATTATAGAGGGGCTTTTGGCTGTTTTCTACATTCTGGTTATTATGATAAAGTTGTTATAAATGTTGTGTGAGTCTTTCTGGGTACACATCTTTTATCTCTTGTAGGTAAACACCTCAGATAAGACCTGACGGATCATAGTAAGGTTTAGTTTTAGGAGAAACTATCAGAATTTTTGCAAAGTGGTTATATATTTCGTGTTCCCACCAATAATGGGTGAAGATTCCAGTTGCTTCACATCCTCACCAACACTTGCTATTATGTTTCATACTTTTAACCATGTTAATCAGTGTGAAATAATTTCTTATTGTGGTTCTAATTTGCATATTCATGATGAATAATTACATTGAACATTCTTCCATGTACTTCTGACAGTTTATATATGACCTTAAGGAGTGTCTGTTCAAGTCTTTTACCTGATTTTTAATGCACTGTTTTGCCTTTTTGACTAAATTTGTTAGAATTCTTTATATATTTTACATATAAATATCTTGTTTAGTAAATGTACTGAGAATGTTGTTGTTAGGTGCCCTCAAGTCCAGCTCATAGCAACCCTCGTAGGGTTTTCAATGGCTGATTGTTTTGGCATTGCCTCAGGAGTGGATTGCCATGTCCTTCTCTTGTTTTTGCAGTGCTGGGGATTGAACCTAGGTCCTCAGAGAACACAGTGCAGCACTCTACCTGTGGGGTGCGCACCTCCTGGTGGGCCCAGATGTTCGGATGGGTGGTGCTGCCACACACACAGATACTATTCACTCGGGACCCTGGACTCCTGTGGCCCTCGGAACACCAGTAGAGATGGGAGAAAGGAAAAGCCCTGGGCACTTTTGCCTTGTGGAGACAAACACAGCTCTTTATTTCTCTGCCCTTATCAGGGAAGAGAGATAACCCAAAGTGTACAGGTTTAAGTGCTAGCAGCTCTTATATAGTCTCATGGGCAGATGCTTCCATGTTGGTGGTCTCCGCAGAGAGCTAGTTTTTTCCCTGTTGATGGTCGCTGCAGGGAGAGCGTTCTTTCCTCACCGAAGGTCCTGGCAAAAAAGGAAGGATCTTTCCTTCTTGGTGGTCGAACGTCCCTGCGAGAAAGGGGTCTTTCCTTGTTGGTGGTCGAAGGTCCAGGCAAAAAAGGGAGTTGTTTCCTTGCTGATGGTCTGGGCAAGAAAAGGAGGAAAAAGGATGGAGCTGCCACAGCGCGGCTCCTTATATAGCTCGCCCATGGAATGGCCTGAGCCAATCAGCTTTGAGTCCAATTGTCCAACCAGGTTCAGGGGATTTGTGAAGGGTTTTGTACAAATGTCCAATCAAGTTACTTTCATTTTCCTTAGATTTAGCCGTTTTCCCAGTTTTGGGGGTTTTGCCAATTTCCAACCAATTTCTCCCTACATCTACCAACTAAGCTTAACTGTTTACTAGCTTGCTTTTTTATTTTCTTAATTATATTTTGTGAATAAAACTTTTTAATTTTGATGAGATCCAATAGGCCAATTTTGTTTTCTTTTATGATTAGTGCCTATATTCATCAGAATTCTCAAGAGCAATAAAAGTAGTAGGATACACATGCATACATGAAAATATATATACATGAATATATATATAACGGGCTGGGATTTAGCTCAGTTGGTAGAGCACTGCACTGCAGTCTCTGAGGTCCTGAGTTCAATTCCCAGCACCGCAAAAATGGGAGAAGGACGTGGCAATCCACTCCCAAGGCACTCCCGGAACAGCCATTGAAAACCCTATGAGAGTCGCTATGAGTCGGATACTGACTCGACGGCACCTAACAACAACAATATGTATAATATATATGTGTTAAGTTAACTCAAAATTAGCATCACAATGCCTTTGATGTCCTAAAAAATATTGGCCTGTTGTGAGATGTTCTCTATGTTTTATCTCAAATTAATTTTTTAATTTTTTTTTTTTTTTTTTTTGTGGTACTGGGGGTTGAACCTAGGACCTTGCGCTTGCATGCCCTGCAAGTGCTGGATCACTGAGCTGCACCCCCAGCCCATTTTTAACTTTTTGAGACAGGGTCTTGCTAGGTAATGCAGACTGCCTCTGGTCTCAAATTTGTGATCCTCCTGCCTTCCGTGTGTGCCACTGTGCCCGGCTCTTATCTCAAATTACTTTTGTGTGTGCTATGACAAAGGGTCTTCTAGAACCATGTTTTGGAAAGAGTGTCCTTTCCCTATTGAATTATGTTGGTGCATTTGTCAGCATCATTTAAGTATATGTGTGGATACTATTTTTGAACTTTATTGTGTCCCACTGATCTGTTTGTCATTGTTTTTATCAGTATCACACTGCTATGGTTACTTTAGGTTAAAAGTCTATTTATTATCTATTGTTGCACAACAAATGACCCCTAATCTAGCAATACAAACCAACACACATTTATCATTTCACCTGGTTTTGGAGGGTCAGGAATCTGAGAATAGCTAGATTTGGCAGGTTATATCTTAGAATCCCTCACATGGCTGCAGTCACGCTGTTGGCCAAAGTTGCAGTCATTTGAGGGCTGAACCCAGACTGGAGGGTCTGCTTCCAAGTTCACTAATGTAGCTGTTAAAAGAAGCATTTCTTCCTCTGCTGACTGTTTACCAGGGGTTTTGTTTCCATATCATATAGCTATTCATGAAAGATGACTTGACTTTTCTCAGAACAAGTGTTCAAAGAGAAAAATAAAGAGAGAAAGAGAGAGAAAGAGAGAAATGAGAGAGAGAGAGAGAGAGAGAGAGAGAGAGAAAACAAGACAGAAGTCATAACGTTTTTTATAACTTAATCTTAGAAGCTACATATCACCACCTCTGTCACATTCTATTGGCCATGCAGACCAACTCAGTACAACATGAGACAGAACTACACAAGTTTGTGAACATCAAGAAGAGAGAATATCAGGACCTTCTCATAGGCTGGTTACCAAGGATTTTTAATCATATCATGTGAATCAACTTACCTGGTTTTTCTTTGTCAATATAGTTTTGGCTTCCCTAGACCATTTACAGGCTGCAGTTTAACTCAGTTGGTAAGGTGCTTACGCTGTACTCTCTGAAGCCCTGGGTTCAATCTCCAACACCTCAAAAACGGGAAAAGGATCTGGAAGCCCACTCCCGAAATAATCCAGAAACAATCAGCCATTGAAAACCCTATGAATAGCAGAGAAGCACTGACATAGTGCTGAGCATGGCACAGTGTTGGGAAATGTTTCATTCTGTTGTACATAAGGTTGCTATGAGTCGGATCCAACTTGACAGCACCTAACAATAGAACATTTATGTTTTTATATAAACTTTAGAATCAGCTTGTCAATTTCTTTTAAAAATTTCTTCTGGAATTTTCATTGGGGTGGTATGATAGTTAATTTTTATCATCAACTTGATTAGATCAAGAGATGCCTAGGAGATTAGGAAAGCATACCTCTGGGTATGTCAGGACATTTCCAGAGAAGATCAGATCATGAGGCTCTAACCTAATGAATGGTTTAATCCATTAATGGATTCAAACTTTGAATACACTATTGAGAGACGGTAGAACTGTGGAAGGTGAAGCCTAGTTGGAGGAAGTAAGTATATCCATAGGGGCTATATATTATCCTTTCTATTACAGCTCCACTCTGTGCCCTGTCTTCTGCTGTGATGTAAGCTCTTCTGCCACACCCTTTCTGTCAAGATAGATTGAAATGTCTGAAACTGTGAGCAAAATAAAATTCCTTCCTTACGTTATTTCTATCAGGTGTTTAGTCAGAGCAATGATAAAACTAACACAGATGGCATTGCATCTATAATAAATTTGGGGGAAAATTGATAGCTTATCAACTCTGATCAATAGGTGAACATTTCATTTCTTTTAGGAATGTTCATTAATTTTCAGTGTAGTGGTACTGCGCAGCTTTCATTAATTTATTTCTAAAGTATCTTATTTTCTGATGCTATTGATTTGGCTCAGTTGGTAGAGCACTGCGCTGCAGTCTCTGAGGTCCCGAGTTCAATTCCCAGCACTGCACAAATGGGAAAAGGACCTGGCAATCCACTCCCAAGGCAATCCCGAAACAGCCATTGAAAACCCTATGAGGGTCGCTATGAGTCGGATACCGACTCGACGGCACCTAACAACAACAACAACAACAACAAATTTTTAAAATATTTTACAAAGTTCATTTCTGATATATGAAATAAAATAGATTTTTAAATACTGGGTTTACATCCTGCAACTTGGCCAAAATTCCTTACTAGTTTGAGAAATTATTTTGTAGATTCCTTAGGACTTTCTATGTAAGCCATAAAGTAAATTAAAACCAGTCTTCTTCCTTTCCAATATTTATGCCTTTCATTTCTCTTTCTTGACTTCTTGTGCCATCTAGAATAGGAATTGGCAACTATTTTATGTAAGAGCTCAAATAAACTTTTTAAAATTTGTAGGTCACGCAGTCTCTGTCACAACTGCTCAGCTCTGCTACTGATGCCCAGAAGTAGCCATGGACAATATGTAAATGAATGGGCATGACTGGGCTCTGATAAAATTTTATTTCCAGACAAAATTATGGCACTCACTGGAAAATGGATAGAACTAGAGATCATCATTTTAAGTAAATTATGCCAGACCCAGAAAGATAGACATCATATGTTTTCTCTCATATGTGGATGTTCGAGTTCAGTATATATTCATTATTAAAACATAGATCATGAAAGCAGACAGGATTTAAATAGAGAAAGATAAGGGACTAAAGGGGGAGGAGCAAGAAGAAGAAGTAATGGGAGAAAAGAATCATGTATGTTACCCTTAAGGCAAAATCGGCATGTATAGATAGATAGATAGATAGATAGATAGATAGATAGATAGATACACTCACCAAAAAGACATGCAAATAGAAAGGAAACCATGGGTGGGGAGGGAGGGGATGTGGAGGGAAGGTCATGAGAAAGTAAGGGGGAAGTTAACGTGAGCAATGCACAATGGAAATGACATAATGAAACCCACTAGGTTGTACATTAAAAATTACCAATAAGGAAAAAGTTTTAAAGAAATTTTATTTCCAAAGATGGCTGACTAGACTGTATTTGGTCCAGTCAAAAGTTTCAATATAAGGCTGGGTGCAGTGATGCATGCTTGTAATCCCAGCGACTTGGGAGGCAGAGGCAGGAGGATCACAAGTTCGAGACCAGAGGCAGTCTGCGTAATTTAGCAAGACCTTGTCTCAAAAAGTAAAAAAATGGGCTGAGGTTGCAGCTCAGTGGTCCAGCACTTGCAAAGCATGCAAGCATGAGGCCCTGGGTTCAACCCCCAGTACCGGAAAAAAAAAAAAGTTTCAATGTATTGAGATTATAAAAGTGAAGAAAGGAGCTAGGAATAGTTCCAATTGTTCCAAATTGAAGGAAACCAAAGAGACATGACAACTGAATTAGTATGTCACTCCGGATTGAATTCCTTCACTATTCAGGACATTATTTAGATAATTGATTAAATGTGAATGGGTCTGAGGATTAGATGATAGTGATATGTGCTGACTTCTGGGGCTCTTTTGTGTTATTTAGGAGCATGTCCTTGTGTATAGGAAAATCACATTCAAGTATTGAAGGCAGTGGAGCATTATGTTGGCAACTCATTCTCAAATCATTCAGGAAAAAGTTCTTTGCGTTATTATTATTGTTAGTATTATTAGGCAATATAGTGTGAAGAGCAATTGTAGATCCATGGCATACAGAGACAGATGAAGTCAGAAAACTATGAGACACCTAAATACCCTAACTTGAGTTTGGGGTATTAGGTAGAGAGCTAGGCTTTGCCCATCTTTCTCATCACATTTTTTGTATGTATTTTATCCTTACCACCGCTCCGTAAAGTAAGATTGATGTCCTTGCTACATATTACTAAGATATCCTAAACCTTCAAGGTGAATTATAGGATACAATAAATAGTGCCCTGAAATGGTGAAAATTGCTTTCATATATATCATTACATCCTCACAATCACTGAAATGTTAAGAATTATATTCACTTTCAGAAATGATCAATGCAGGGTTATTAAAAGCAGAGAAAATGCTATCTGAACCCAAATCATAGCTCTGCTGTGAGTCCTGAGCTCTTTCGCTTCACCACAATAGGTCCAGCTTTGGCCTGGTATCTGTTGCTTAGGATAAGTTACCTCAAATTATAGAATCTCCAAGAGTCAGAAGGACCTCAAAAATCATAGCCTACATACTTATCCTAATGACTGTATATGTAAATATGCAACCTACTGTGATGTGTACACATTGTAAGACTATTTCCTCATCTGATGATAATAACCTGCTGAGGAAATGTTGACCAATGCATGGAAAAGACATCTGAAATTCTGAAGTTCCAAACTAAAGTGACCCATTGTCATTTATCTTTCTCATTTAGCTGTACTGTTTTTTTTTTTTAATCTTTAATAGAATTTCATGGGTTCCTTGTAATTGTTATTCTTTGCCCTCAATGATCCCTTTTTTGAATCTTCATTTTGATTTTTATTGTAGTAAAATATAAAATTTACCATTTTAACCATTTTTCAGTGTACAATTTAGTGGCATAAGTACATTCATACTGTTGTGCAACCATAAGCAACACTCATTTGCAGACATTTTCACCTTTCTCACTTGAAATCCTGTATCCTTAAACACTAACTCACCATTTCCCTGTCTCCTCACATCCTGGCAATGGACATTCTACTTTCTGTCTCTATGAATTTGGCTACTTTGTATTTAATGGAATCAAAAACTATTTGTCCCTTTGTGACCACCATAATGTCTTCAAGATCCACAGCATATGTTAGATTTTCATTTTTTCTTTTCCTTCCTTCTTTCTCTTCCCTTCCTTCCTTTCCTTCCTTTCTTCTTTCTTTCTTTCTTTCTTTCTTTCTTTCTTTCTTCCTTCCTTCCTTCCTTTCTTTTTCTTCTTTCTCTCTTTCTCCCTTCCTTCCTTCCTTTCTTTCTTTCTTTCTTTCTTTCTTTCTTTCTTTCTTTCTTTCTTTTTCTTTTCTTTATTCCTTTCTTTTTCTTTTTTCTGACAAGTTCTTACCATGTAGCCCAGGCTGGCCTGGAACTCATGGTTCTCCTGCCTCGGCCTGCCAAGTACTGGTATTATAAATGTGAGCCACCATGGTCCAACTTATTTTTCCTTTTTAAAGCTGAATAATTGTCTATTATATGTATATATCACATTCCTCTATTCATCCATTGATAAACACTTGGGTTGTTTCCACCTTTTGGTTATTGTAAATAATACTGCTATAAACACGAGTGTACAAATATGTATTAGATTCCTTGTTTTTGGATATATATACCCAGATGTGAAATTGCTACTGGATCCGATGGTAATTCTACACTTAATTTTTTGAGGAATATACTGTTTTCCACAGAGATGGAACCAATTTACATTTCTAGTAGTAATGCACAAGTGCTCCAATTTCTTCACATCCTCACTAACACTTGTTATTTGTTGTTCTTGTTGCTTTGTGTGTTGTTGTTGTTAGGTGCCACGGAGTCAGTATCTGACTCATAACGATGTTACTTACAACAGGTGAAACACTATTGTTAGTGCTTCTCTGCTATTCATAGGGCTTTCAATGGTGGATTGGTTTTTGGGAGTGGGTTGCTAGGTCCTTCTCCCAAGCCTACAGCACCAAGTACTAACCAGGCCCGACCCTGCTTAGTTTCCGAGATCTGATGGGATTGGGAGCCACAGGGCTCCGGCTGCAGGCCATTGCTTTTGATACAGTCATCTTAATGGGTGTTTCATATTGATTTTTAAATGATTACTGTTATGAATTGAATTATGTGGTCCCAAAAGAGATATGTTGAAGTCCTAACTCCTAGTACCTCAGTGTTGCTGTTAGTGCCCTTCAGTTGGGACCAATTCACAGCATCCCTATGTACAACAGAACAGAATACTCCCTGACACTGTGCCATGCCCGGCACTGTGTCAGTGCTTCTCTGCTATTCATATTGTTTTCAATGACTGACTGTTTTGAGATTGCCTCAGGAGTGGGCTGCCTTCTCCATTTTTGCGGTGCTGGGGATTGAAGCCAGGGCCTCAGAGAGCACAGAGCAGCACCCTACCAACTGAGCTAAACCCCAGCCCCACCTACTACCTCAGAATGTGCCCTTAATTAGAAACAGGGTTGTTGCGAATGTGATTAGTTAAAAAGAGGTCATTCTGGAGTAGAGAGGGTCCTTAATCCAATATGACTAGTGTCCTTACAAGAAAATGGCATCTGAAAGTGAAGATACACAAGGAGTGTGACAAAAAAAAAAAAAAAAAAAAAAAAAAAAAAAAAAAAACAGAGGTGGGAGTTATACAGCTACAAGGCAAGGGATGCCAAATATTGCCAGCATAGCACTAGAGGCTAGGAAATGGCCGGGAAGGACTCTCCTATAGGTTTCAGAGGTAACACGGCTCTGCCAATACCTTGGTTTTTGACTTCTAGCCTCTCCAATTTGAAGCAATACTTTCTGTTGTTTTAAAGCCACCTACTTTGTAGTACTTTGTTATAGCAGCCCTAAGAAGTTAATTACTCCACCTGGCCATTAAAGCCTAATTATCAAATCCTCTTCAACTTCCAAATGCATTCTCATGATTCTCAGAAAATCCAGTTCTCAGACCACTTTGCCTTTTCTCTCAGCTTATGCTCAACAAATTCATTCAATAAACGATGTCCCAGGCACTGTCCTATGAGCTAGCAATGGTAACATCTTTAAAGACTTCTGTTTTCTCTTAATGATTATGTGCCTGTAGCCATGCCACTGGGGCTTCCCATCTGTCAGATCTCAGAAGTTAAGCAGGGTTGGGCCTGGTTAGTACTTGGAGAGGAGACCACCTGGGAATATCAGGTACTGTAGGCTTGGGAGAAGGACCTGGCAACCCACTCTCAAAAATCAATCAGCCACTGAAAATCCTATGAATAACAGAGAAGCACAACAATAGTGTTTTGTCTGTGGTATGTAGGGTCGCTAAGAGTCGGACACTGACTTGAAAGCACCTAACAACAAACAAGAATGATTATGCAGTTTGTGCTTCTTTTCTTTTCACCTAAATTGTTAACAAATTTCAAGAGAGTGCATGATGATCAATCTTCATTGCTAACTTGACTGGATTCAGAGCCACCTAGGAGATTGGTGTCCATAGCCATATCTCCCTGATGTCTGATCTTGTCTGATCTCAGAAGCTAAGCAGGGGTCGGGCCTGATTAGTTCTTGGATGGGAGACCACTTGGGAACACTAGATGCTGTAGGCTTGGGAGAAGGACCCGGCATCCCACTCCTGAAACCACCAGCCATCGAAAACCCTATCAATAGCAGAGAAGCACTATCAGAAATTGTGTCATATGTGGCATAGTGTCACGTAGTGGTTTGTTCTGTTGTACATAGGGTCACTAGGAGTCAGACCCTACTTGAGGGCACCTAACAGTAACAACAACAACAGCATCAGCAACAACAACAAGACATTGTTGAGGTATAACCTTGGGTGTATCTGTGAAGGTATTTCCAGAGATGATTAACTGGGGTCAGGGGAGACTCACCCTGAATGTGGGTGGCCCCATCCCATGGACTGGAAGAGACCCAGAAGGACAAAGAGAGGAAAAAGGAGAACGAAAACTGAATGCTGGTCTTCCCCTCTCTCTCTACTTCCTACCTAATCCGAGAGGCAGAATCTCCCCTGCCACACACTCCTGCTGCCAAGATGTTCTACCTAAGCACTTAGGGCCAGGCAACCATGGTCTGGACCTTCTGAAACCATGAGCCAACATAACTCTTCCTTTTAAGTTGTTCTCAGCAACGATAAAAGTCCAACCAACACAGAGGGTTTCACATTTCTGCCACATTTCTACCCTCTTTTCAAAACTCTAAAAGCTATCTTCCTCCAGTTTTAGCCTCACTTTAGAGCTTTCTCACATAAAATGGCACTTTTCATTTCACAGCCGTATTTCATCAGATGGAAACTGCAGCATGTTAGAATTATGGAAATAGGGCCTATTATAGCTCACATCTTTTCCTCAAATATGTGCTACAATTTTGCACGTGCTTTGATTAGTATTTATGTGAACTGGGGTGTGAATGTTCTATAAAATAGACATTATTAATTTTTATTTCCCTTTTTAGCTCTCTTCCTGGCAGCACACAGGGTCTGGGGGTCCCTTGCTTTCAGATTGCATTTATATGACAGAAACCTTTCTGCTTGATTATCTGTCACTTTGTTGAAGCAGCAGTGAAGAAACTGAGCTTGGGGATAAGGAATAGAGGAACCGGTGTGCAAGAGTAAGTAAGAATACAGAGCCAAGGGTCAGGTTTCTTAAAATATCTCCTCTGGACACTGAGTTAAGTGGAATAGGTGTTAATGCTGATTCCTAACACCCTACACTTGTTATAGAATCTCTTGAGGAATCTACATTTTAAATGTGCTTCGTGAATGATTCTTTTGCCCACTATAATATGAGAACCCTTTGTTCTCTAGTAGATTGACTCTGAATGTCAACTTTTTCTGTCTTATTCATCAAAGCATAACATCAATCCCAATTCTATTAATGTTCTAAGGTGAAGATTGGTTTTCTAATTATGATGATGTGGTCAGGTACTGTGGCATATGCCTGTCATCTCAGCTACTCAGGAGATTGGGGCAGAAAGATTGCAAGTTTGGGGCCAGATGCAGCCTGCATAACAAAAATAAAAATAAAAATAAAAAGGGCTTGGGACACAGCACAATGTTTGGGCTCTTCCCTAGCATATGTGAGGTCCTGGGTTCAACACCCTAGTATTGAAAACAAAAAAAAAGTTACCATGAGGTGCATGTAATAAGGAAGATGTAAGACTTCCCTATGTATGGTAGAGAAGCACTGACAATAGTGTCAGAGGAGAGTGTTTCATTCTGTTGTACAAGGATCACAAGGAGTCAGACCTGACTCCACGGCACTTAACAACAACAAAAAGACTTTTGTACTTACCAAAAGAGAGGTTGACCCAGTTGAAACTCTCCATAAAACCAAGTCACATAAACTCATAGATACAGAAAGATTTGCCTAGGGCCACACATCAGGGGCAAAAAAGCAGAGGCCCAACCCATGTCCTCAACCCTTTTATCCAAAGACTCTCCCAATAGAACACACTGGGTCCCAGGGAGAACTTGGCCTTGATTGCAGGACAGACTGATGGAATTGTCCACAGGGACTTTGGCTCTCCTTTGTGAGCTATTCCCAGTTCTTAGGGACACTCTTACTTCCCCTCTTAGATGGAACACAGCCTCATTTCCAGCACTCTAGCACAAGTCCCAAGAGGTCACTAGGCAGGAAAGTGTAGATTGCTCCCAGACCAGGGCTCCTGCCCAGCTGTCTCATGGCTGGTCTGACCCTATTAAGGGTGCTGGATCCTTTGAAGCCAAACTGACTTTTTAAAAATTGACTTCCTGAACTGAGGAATAATTATTTTCATATGTGAACATGGAAAAAAATGTAGGTAGTGACGACAATGAACAAATGCAGGTTGAAAAACAAAATTTTCTCACTGCCAAAAGAATTCTTTCAGGATCCTCTCATATTTTCCATGCATTTCCACAGCACGAGAGCTTAAGGCAAGTTAAGCAAGACAGAAGAAATAACACTTAAAGTTTGCTAAAATACAGCTTGGATCACAAATTTGTTAATGTGCAACAAGTCCAGAACTACTATGCTTCCCTCCTAGTCTCTTGAAATCTGCTTTATTCTTTTCCACTTGAGAGAGGGAAGGAGGAAGGGAGTGAGAGAGAGAAAGAGAGAGAGACAGAGACAGAAACACAGAGAGAGAGGCTTTACTGGGCTCAAAGATGAACATTTAATGATTGTGCCTACACAAATTATATAGGTATGAATGGTTATCTGATTTCAAATTGTCAGATAGTTTAAGGCAAATGATTCACTCTTATCTGATTTTCCCCATCTGACTTTCTACTTATAAACCTAGTCACTCAGTTCTCCCTTCTCCTGTGTGATACGTGGGCAAAGCTAGAACTTAGTCTACCTACTTATAATCTAACAGGGTATTAGATTTTGTCTGGAAAGTTAAGCATTGGTCTTACTAGTAGTTACACTTTTAGACTTGATCCTCTTGGTTCAGTCCCACCTACCTCGTTGGGTACTGGAAGTTGTTTGTGAGTAATAAGTTCTATTTGTCTAAAGTTTTTCTCTGTATTGATGAACTGAAACTCATTCCATTCTAATAACTTTCTAAGGTATCATTTACAGCTGTTGTAATGTTCATGTCTCTCCTTTAAAAATGAACACACACACACACGCACACACACACACACACACACACACACACACACACACACACTCAATTCAAGATTCTGATTCAGTTGAGATAAGTTTCAATTCCCAAGATTTAGTCTCAGAGCTTTTCAGCCAGTATAGCTATGGTATCTTCAGGAGCTGCAAACAGAAACACTTAATGGGAAGGACAGGTAACAAAAAGAATTGCAGCCACTTAATGTGAGACAACATTAAATGGTCTAAGAACAGTGTTCTTAGATGGTGGAGATAGTCTGTATGTTTCTTTCTACTCTGATCTCAGGGTCCACAAATGGATCCCACCGATAGGTTGAAACACTGCTATAGAGTCCAGCCCACATTCGATATCTGAGAAATGTTAACTAACTAATCTGAATACCCTTGGTCATTTCCTCTAGGGATCTTCAACCTCCTGCCTTCCCAACCTACAGGATCCATTAGAAGTAGTAAATGAGAGGCAAGTGCAATTCTTCTCTAATACTGTGGGGATCTTTGTCTCCACTTGAAGAACCTTGTCAGACTCAGATTGTTCATCATGGAAAGTGATTTACATTAAGGGGAAAAAAAAGATTAAAGACTATTTTCCTTGCACAGCAATTACTTCCTGTGATTTCAAAATTCTTTTCATGGGTAAAGGTCACTTTTTATTTATGTATGACATCTGAATGTATTTTGTTGAAAAAAGGGTGTGGCTCTCCAAACATAAAACAGGCTTTGTGTGTTGATGGAAAAAACTCACGGAGAGCTGCAAGAGAGACTTGACAGGAATAACATGGTGAAATGAGGCACAGATGCCATCAGACTTCCCAGAAGGGTGGACCCAGCCCACCTGACTCTGCCCAAGAAAGGGGAAAGATGCCCGTAGAGCACCTGCACAGATTTATAGATCTTTGTAAATGCCATGGGTTATGATCTCTTTGTACAGTACTTTAAAAAAAAAAAGTGAATCTGATGTGAGCAGAGACAAAACTGGTGTTAGTCTTGGATGCACTGGACTGACCTATTAGAGAAATCACAAAGGAAGAAATCTGTGCACATTTTTACCCCTAAGGTAGTGACTAACAACTTAGACACAGGATCTAATTGTCTGCATTTGACCTCAATCACCTTATCAGATGAGACAACTTGTGCGCTTACTTCTACTTTCTCATCTATTAAATAAGGTTGTTCTGGGGGTTAAATTAGTTAATATGGGGACAGCTCTGAGCAGCCACACCTTGTGTATGGTAAGCACAATGTAAGCACTTGTTAATTACATTATCTAAAACAAGGTGAAAACATATCGACTCTTCTGTCCTCCAACTTCAGGACAGAAGAAATAGAAAGTGACTTTAAAAATAAGATGGAAGACGTCCGTTTTGCTTGTATATATGCACAGATTTGATACCCAGAGTGACAACCCATGGATGACATCCCTGTAAAAAGTAACCAGCACTACAAAAGAAAGAGCACAGGATAATATCTCGATCCCTAAGCCGGGATAGAAAGGTGAAACATATAGAACAGAGCTGTTGGTGATACCTGAAGGCCAGACATGGCTGGAAGACCACCCAGTGGCTACCCAGGTAGAAAAGGCTCAGTAAGCTCCCAGCTCAGCCCCCTGGGAACATGGATGTACAAGACACAATTAGGGAGAGAACAATTCAAAGCCGCGTAGACAGAAACTGCTTTTTAAACACTTTTCTGGATGAAGCCTTCACAAATGAATGATTATATGTATAAAACTCAATCAAAAAGGGTTCAGCGAAAAACAAGGAGAGAGGCCCTTGTAAATGTGGTCCCAGTTAATCCAGAGAGCTAAGAAATATGTCTCATTCTGAGATGTGTTCTTTAGAAAAATAAAAACCCAAATGACAGAGAGAATTGAGACCTATTGAAAAATGCCCTGCAATGCTTTGTTTTTATTGTTGTTGTTGTTGTTAGGTGTTGTGGAGTCGTGTCCCACACATATGGACCCTCCCAAGGTTTTCAATGGCTGATTCTTTCCAGATTGTCTCGGGAGTGGATTGCCATGTCCTTCTCCCATGCTTTGTTCTTATTTTCCTAGAAATGTGAACACGGAATCATTTATATGGGCATATATGTACACATAAATGTAATAACCACATACTATCTTTATACTGGTGCCTGTAGCCATAGCACTGTGGCCTTTAATCCCGTCAGATCTCGGAAGCTAAGCAGGGTCGGGCCTGGTTAGTACCTGGATGGGAGACCACCAGGGAACACCAGGTGCTGTAGGCTTGGGAGAAAGACCTGGTAACACACTCTCAAAAACCAATCCATCATTGAAAACCCTATGAACAGCAGAGAAGCACTGACAATAGTGTTTCCCCTGTTGTACGTAGGATCACTATGAGTGGAGTACCAATTTGACGGCACCTAACAACAACAATATCTTCATACTCAGTATGTTCATTTTCAACATATATGTTTATATATTTTTAAAAAGAACTTTCTTTTTTAAACTTCTTTATTTTATTTATCTATTTATTTCGCCCCTCCCCCCATGTATCTGTCTGCTTGTCCTGTTATGGGGGTTTGCGTGTTGGTGTGATGCTGAAAGCTATGTCACCAGTATTTCAGATACCTGCAAGGCCACCCATGGTGGACAGATTTCAGATGAGCTTCCAGACTAAGACAGACTAGGGAGAAGAACCCGGCAGCCCACTCCTGAAACAATTAGCCACTGAAAACTCTATGAATAGCAAAGACACATGGTCAAATACAGTGCTGGAAAATGAAGCCCTCAGGCTGGAAGGCATTCAAGAAATGACTGGAGAAGAGTTGCCTCCTCAAAGTAGAGTTGACTTTAATGACAGGAATTTAGTAAAGCCCCTGAGACCTTCATTTGCTGATGTGTTGTGACTTGCCATGAGAAGAAACACAGTGACTGCAACAATGGGCTCAACATAAAAAACTTGTGTGTATGGCACAGTGCTGGGTATTGTTTCGTTCTGTTGTACATAGGGTTGCTATGAGTCCAAGTGACTAATGGCACCTAACAACAACATTAATTTTGCAGCGCTGGAATTTGAACCCAGGGCCTCACACATGATAGGCAAGTGCTCTACCACCTCTGAGCCTCAAGCCCTCAAGTTCTGTATTAAGTGACATTAAGAGGTAAAAGTTTCAACTGGCACCAACTGACAATCAGCATTAAACTAGACAATAACCTATACTGTAGAAAACATAGGAATTGTCTACAAATCTGCACCTAGGATCTTGTCCCTGAAGATAACTATTTCAAATAATTGCAAGAAGAAGAAGGAGGAGGAGGAGGAGGAGGAGGAGGAGGAGGAGGAGGAGAAGGAGAAGAAAAAGGAGAAGAAAAAGAAGAAGAAGAGGAGGAGGAGGAGGAGGAAGAGGAGGAAGGCAGCGGCACGATTCTGAAACAGGGGCCTCTGACTTTGGGCTACAAACATCATGGGTCCCAGGGAGCCCCTTGGATGTCAGCAGCAGCTTTGTGCAAAAGTGGAGAAAGTGCAGCCCCTGACCACATGGGAGCCCCTGGTTTCTCAGGCTCTGTTCTGCCGTTGGCCAAGAGTGCCGCTCCCACGGGCCCAGGAGCAGTGTGCGGGGCTTGAACTGATGGCCACAGGTGGCCTCTGGCCTGGGAAGGTCAGCTTTGTACCCAACAGCTGTTATGGAGAAAGAGGAAATTAACTTATAGGCTCGCTACTTGTTTTGCTGTTTATTTCTCTTCTTCCCCTGCTTTTCTTCCTGGGTCCCTTCAAACATCACACTGCTTTCTTCCTTCCAACTTCTCTGTGAATGTCTCTTTGCATTTTTGCAGTCTCCTCCCCCTCCGCCATTTTTGCACCTGTCTCTTTTTGGTTGTTCTTTCCTCTTGGTCCCTGTTTTCCGTCTTCTCAGGGCCCCATCCCCAGACACAGCCCCTTTTCCATATGTAGCTGCTGCAGAGTTTCAGAACCACAAAGGTTGGGGAAGGCAAAGGACAACAGCCAACAATTTCTTCAGAGTGGGGGGGGGCAGGAAAATGAGTTTCTAGACATAGGTGGGTGACTATTTAGAAGGGATGTCTTAGCCCATTTCTTGTTGCTATAACTGAATGACAGAGATGAGGTCATTTTTAAAGAATGAAGCTTTATTCCACTTACGGTTCTGGAGGCAGAGTGGTCCAAGGTGGGGACCCACAGAGTCCTGAGGCAGAGGAGGGCATCATGAGATGAGAAGGGCACATACAGGAGACCCAGACAACTGGCTTTTATAAGAGACCCACTCCTGAAATTACCCATTAAGGCATGAATGGATTAACTCACTCATCAGGGCAGAGTCCTCATTACCCAGTCACTCTTAAAGGTCCCACTCGATCACACCTCTTAATGCCTCACACTGCGGATTAAGTTTCAACACAAGTTTTGGTAAGGACGTTGGAGATGTGAAAAGAATTCTCTTCATTACTGTCTTTCCTTCATTACACACTGACAGTGTCATGCTCAGGCCGCCCACATTCCATGGCTCACGACCCCTTTCTGTCAAGTCTTGCATGTGTGGTGCCACTCTGAGACCTTCTTCTGTTGTCACATTTCCCTCTCTGACTCTCTTTTGGGGATTCTTGTGATTGTACTTGAAAACTCCAGGAAAATCTTCCTGTGTCTTTCCCCCCCCCCCCTTTGGTATTTTTGACACAGAGGTCTCCATAGGTAGCCAAGGCTGGCTTGGAACTCATTATGTAGACGAGGCTGGCCTCCAACTTGCACCAATCCTCTTGCCTTGGCCTCCTGAGTGCTGAGAGTACAGGCATGCATCACCACACTCAGCTCAAGATTCTTAATCACTTCCGCCAAATCCCTTTAGCCATATAAGTTGACATATTCACAGGTTCTGGGAATTAAGATGCAACTCTATTTTAGGCAAAAGAAAATGATTGAACATAGAACATTGTTGTTGTTGTTGTTGGGTGCCGTCGAGTCGGTATCTGACTCATAGCGACCCTCATAGGGTTTTCAATGGCTGACTGTTTCGGGATTGCCTTGGGAGTGGATTTCCAGGCCCTTCTCCCATTTTTGCAGTGCTGGGAATTGAACTCGGGACCTTAGAGATTGCAGCACAGCGCTCTACCAACTGAACCAAATCCCAGCCCAGAACATAGAACATTAGCTTATTGTATTTATACCAACAGAAAAAGATGTAATTTTTAATATTATAGAGGAAGAGCCCCCAAAATAAAAAATGCCAGGGTCCCAATGAGGCCCACAGGTATGTTCTCACGAAGTTGCCAGCATTTATGACAAGGGTATTACAGTGGGAAGTAGACACATCAGGATCTCAGGACTCAAGCCTTGGTCTTAGCCCAGCCATTAAGAATTTAATCGTGGACATGTTTTCATCCAGGAAATAAGAGACTGATAGAAAAACCAACTGGTTGCGTCCTTTAAGACACCATCATGGCGACACAGTGGCTGGGTTTGTACCAAACAGAATTGGATTCACATTCTGTCACATTCATTCACTACCTGAGTGACCTTGTAGGTTAAACTTTTGTGTTAGCTTTTCAAGTCTTTGGAACAAAATATCTGACGGACCAGATTGAGGAAGGAAGGATTTGTTTTGGGCTCATGGCTCCAGATTTCAGTCTGTAGAGGCGGGAAGGCATGGCTAAGGAGCTGGCACGAGAGCCTATGGTGGAGAACAGCCTTCACATCATGGCAGATGAGGAGCAAAGCTTAACCAGAACTAAGGACCAAAGTAAAACCTTCAAAGATCTGCCCCCAGTGACCGACTTCTGCCAGCTAGATCACACCTCCCAAACTTCCACAGCCTTCTAAAACAGCACTAACTGCTGAGCCTCGGAGGCCATTTTAAGTTCAAACCATAATAACTTTATAAGCTCAGTTTTTTCATACAGGATAATATGTCCTGTCTCGTAAGGTTATTGTGAGGAGAAAAATGGGATAAAGTATACAAAGTGTTTGTCACAATGCCAGATAAACAGTAAGCACTAAGTAAGTGACTGCTATTCTTGCTAAGGGGCTGGGGTTTAGCTCTGTTGATAGAGTGCTGCTTCATTTTCTCTGAGAACCCTAGTTCAATCCACAACACTGCAAAAATAGGAGATGGACATGGCAATTCACTCCTAAAGTAATCCCAAAAGAATAAGCCATAGAAAATCCTATGAGGGTCACTATGAGTCAGACCCAACTCGACGACACCTAACAACAATTCTTGCTAATATTTTTATTACTTTTATTATTGCTGATATAGTTACCTTTATAATTAACAATCACTATAGTTTTTAATTCATGGTTCAAAACATATTATCTGCCTTGAGCAATTTTTAATTTAAAAAATGAATAGAAGGGGGCACAGTGACATTGGCCTATAATCTCAGCAACTCACAGGCAGAGGCAGGGGGATCGAAAGTTTGAGGCCAGAGGTAGCCCACATAACTAATAGAGATCCTGACTCAACATAAAAAGCATCTTAAAGTGGCCGAGGGTGTAGCTCAGCATTATAGTGCTTGCAAAGTATGTGCGAGGCACTGGGTTCAGACCCCTGCTCCTTGTACTGCATAAATAAATAAGAAAAGTAAGAAAGTAAGAAAGAAAGAAGACAGACAGAAAGAAAGAAAGAAAGAAAGAAAGAAAGAAAGAAAGAAAGGAAAGAAAAGAAAGAAAGGGAGAGAGAGAAAGGAAGGAAGGGAAGGGAAGAAAGAAAGAATAAGAACATAGAGGCTCCAAATTTAGAAGTTGGGTCACTTATCTCTAATAATAACTTTG